>CAMOHE010032618.1:0-13310 GCA_946598075.1 Artocarpus hirsutus | reverse complement strand
CAATTTTGAATTAATTATACAACACAATCAACAACTATTTCTCACTTTGTACAAAAAAAACTTACAATTTGGGCTGAGATTAAGGAGTATGGAGGCGGAGAGAGACGGCGCCAGCCGATTCGAAATGGTCTGTATTTGTATTTGTAAAGTGTGTTTATGAAATGTACTGTCTGAATGCCGAGAACGGGAAGGGGTTTAAATGAAGCTACCATGACAGTTTTTTGAAAAAACAGTCGTGGAAGAGACCACGGAGCTACCACGACGGTTTTTGGAGAAAACCGTCATGGTAGCTCTAATCTTCCATGACGGTTTTCTCTAAAAACTGTCGTGGTAGCTTCAATTTTCCAACTCCGTTTTTTGTTTTAATTCTCGAAGATACCACGACGGTTTTCTAAAAAAACCATCGTGGAATACTAGAGATACCACGACGATTTTTGGAGAAAACCGTCATGGTAGCTATAATCTACCACGATGGTTTTTGGAGAAAACTGTCATGGTATCTCTAGTATTCCATGACGATTTCTTCAGAAAACTGTCGTGGTATCTTTTTTGCCCTTTCCACGACGGTTTTTGGGAAACGATCGTGAAATAAAGGTCGTGTAATCAATATTTTCTTGTAGTGTGTGTAGGGCACTCGGTAGTAGAATGGCATAGCTAAGAGAAGAAATAGAACTTTGTTGGCCATGGTTAGGTCCATGATGAGTTATTCAACATTACCTTTATCCTTTTGGGGACATATACTACAAATTGCATGTTATCTTTTGAACAATGTGCCTTCAAAATCAGTTTCTAAAACTTCTCACAAGTTGTGGATGAGTAGGAAGATATCCTTAAACCATGTTTACATATGGGGTGTCTAGCTCATGTCCTATATAAGGAAGCAAACAAGTTGGAAGTATGTTTGAAAGTTTGTGTGTTTGTAAGATATCCAAAAGGATACAAAGGGGGTTTTTTCTATAACCCAAAAGAAAATAAATTCGTGGTTTCAACAAATGCAACATTCATTAAAGAAAGTTACATGAACGACTTTAAGCCTCATAGTAAAGTTGTACTCGAGGAGTTGGCTAGTGATTCGATTGCTCTAGGGGTTTCAGTTGAAACCAATCCAATCAATATAGAAAAACCGACTGATCAATAACCTAGGAAGCTTCAGCATAGTGGAAGGATCAAATGTTAACCCGAGAGGTATATGTTCAATGGTGTAGCCTACTTAGCTAAACCAGTGGAATATGATAGGGATCCTTACACTTACATATAGGCTATAAAGGATGTTGATTCAAAGCTTTGGACAAAAGCTATGAGCACTAAGATGAAGTTTATAGAGACTAATCAAGTTTGGGGACTTGTGGAACTCCCCAAAGGGGTAAAACCCACAAGGTGTAGGTGGATCTATAAGAGAAAGAGAATAGCAAATGGGAAACTTGAAGCTTGTAAGGCAAGACTAGTAGCAAATGGATGCACGCAAAAGGAAGAAATCGATTACAAGGAAACCTTTTCGCTTGTAGCCATGATTAAGTCCATCTGCATTCTCTTTCCATAGTTGCCTCTCTTGACAATGAGATTTTGTAGATGGATATCAAGACGGCCTTTCTAAATGGCTATCTGGATGAGAATATATATATGATGCAGCCAATGGGTTCAAGGCTATAGAAAGTAAGGTATGCAAGCTGCTAAAGTCAATTTATAGACTTAAGCAGGCTTTCTATTCTTTTAACATAAGATTCAATCAGGAGATCAAGACTTATAGATTCGAATAAAATGTGGATAAACCATGAATTTATAAACACATTTAGCATGAGAAGACGGTTTTTCTACTGCTCTATGAATATGACATTCTACTTATTGGTGATGATGTTGCGGTATTGTCATCAGTTAAATTTTGGTCGACCAAGTAGTATAATATGAAGGACTTGGGTGAAACTAACTATGTTATAAGTATCCAAATCCTTCAGGATAGAAAGAAAAAGATGATAGCTTTATGCCAAGCTGCATTCATAAATAAAATTCTTGAGAAGTATGCAATACAAAATTCCAACAAGGGTGGACAACCGTCTAAGTCTTAAATTACTATTTCTAAGAAAGACTCTCTAAAGTCTGATAAAGAAGGAGAATACATGAAGAAGGTGCCTTATGGTTTGGCAGTAGGTAATCTCATGTATGCGATGCTTTGTACATGATCAGATATTTGTTATATGGTCAGGATAGTAAGCCAATTCAGTCGGATCTAGGAACTAACCATTAGGTTATAGTCAATCATATTTTCAAGCATATGAGAAGGACTAGAGATTACATGCTAGTGTATTCAGGCGAGGATCTAACACCTCTTAGATACACTAATTCGGATTTCCAATGCTATCTAGATTTGAAAAGATCGACTTTTAGTTTCGTGATTACTCTAGGTGGAGGTGCCATTGTTTGGAGAAGTGTCATGAAAGATTATACTTTGGATTCAATAATGGGGGCTGAATATTTGCCAACTAGTGATGCTTCAAAAGAAGCAATGTTATCTTTGTAAGTTCCTTGGGGATCTTAAGGTAGTTTACAATATGGATAAGGCAGTATTGTTGCATTATGATAATATTGCAATGATAGTTAACGCTAAGGAACCAAGATTTCATAAGAAAGGTAAGCAAGTACAATAGGAGTATCATGTGATAAAGAACATAATGGTGAGTGGAAATATGGAGATGTGTTTGATTGTGTTTGAGGACATTGTGGCCTATCAGGCCCATGGGAATCCATAACATATCACATTTTTGCACTTAGTGTAAGTAGGAGACTGTCATACATGGTGCCCTAAAAACTAAATGTTGTTATATGTTTTTGCAAACATTTCATCAATAAACGTTTATTTATTATTCATATACTAAGTTGTTATCCAATTTATGTTCATTTCTATTTAATATATGATAAGCAAACAAAATTCTAAGGCTATCACTCTAAACTTTTAAGATCATGCATAAGATGGATAGATTCTGTGGAAGGCATGAATCTTAAAGGTGATGGTCTAAATGATAAGATCTGTAATCGAGGGAATAAGTTAGGCACTTTATTCATGCTGAGATTGTTATGTTGTCTACATCCCTAATGGGAGATGGCTTGTTTTGGTCATTGAAGTGGGACTCCATCAGTAAAAACATTGGTACATTGTCATAGGTGATGATGTATTAGATTAGGACAAAAAATAGAATTGATTTGGTTATCAATTCTGTTTTTTAAAATTAATTCACTTTAGACAATGTATGTGTTTTGTCTTAATCTTGAAATGACTAATGGGCCCGTATTCTTGACTTGTGTCTTTTGATAGGGTGATATCCTGATTTAATGATGTTACATATATCGATATGTTGGAGATATGACTCTTGATTGATGTAAACTCGTTATTCATAGTATGGAATCCATAGCTCTTTTGCTGAGTTAATGATATTCACTTATATGTATTATCCTATAATTAAAAAACTTAAGAGCTCAACCATTTGGATATATAAGTATAGGCGAATGGTATACTTTTTATGAATACTAAGCATTCCAATGGTGTGATAATGGAATGTAAGATAAAAATAATCAAAAAGGTAAAAGGGAATATATCTTTAAGCTGATTATAAATATCCTATGGGGATATAAAGCAGTATGATATGTCATGGACGGTTAGCTTATTGGAGCTTTCTAATTTTATATAATTCAAGACCGTAGCTCCAAGCTTTTAGTGGTGTATCATTAGAGTTAATAATTATAAAATATGTATCTAGGATATTGCATTTTATAATTATAGAAGCTTGGTCTATATATGTCTATCGGGTGCCCTTTGCTAGCTCATGATATCTTATAATGATATGACATGTTTTTTTTACATATTGGTGACTTATGTTAAACTATTAGATTGGCTAGAATTCGATTTAATTAGATTTAGCAATTCACGTTTGTTTATTGCTTGGATTAATTTTGTAAATTAATTCAACATAAACATGTTGAATTATTTGGATAATATTTCATTTGCAGATAACTTTTATATTAGATTAAACTTTAGGCTCTATAAAGGAGACTGGGGTCAAATAAGATAAGATTTATCCAATTGGTTAAGATTGGATCAATCAGATCAACTTCAGAGTTTGAATTTGGTTCGAACTTTTGGATAGTTATAGTGTGATCGATCACTCCTTTGTATCTAAGTCGACTATAGCAATTAGAGTCAGATACATGTTTCATATGTTTTTACCCTGAAATTGATTCAAACTCAAATATTGAGGCCTAGTCTAATAAGGTTTAACCCCAAATTTGACCACTATAAACAGAGGGTGAGTTTTCTTTATTATTCATATCATTTAAGAAGCATAGAGTGAGTACTCTAGTAAGAAGAACTCTAAAACTCCCTGAGAGCTATTGTTCAACATCAAGAAACTTAGCTATAGGTATTCTCAAGTGGTTGGGAGGAAAGTTATTGGAGGAAATACTATACAGCGTGTGACCACCCATACTTTGATCATGGATAAAGAATATTAAAGAAGACCAGTTGGTTAAGGTGTTACTAAAATATTTTTCTCTGCATAGATTCTGGCCACTTTTGGTATACAAAAGAGGTTAGTAAGATCTGGCATTAATTTATGTATTTAGCATGTCAAACTTGTGTTTTTAGAAAATACTTTGATTTAAAATTTGAAAATTCTATTGTGTACTATTTTCCAACAATTGGAATCAGTTTGGTGATGTGGCAAAATTCTAAAAATTTTATAAATCACCAAGAAAATTAACTCATAATGCTATGAATAACAAATTAAATCTAATTTATCATACCATTTGGAGATTGAAAAGCACACTTCTAACTGAACAATTATTTATGAACAAATCTCTACCATTAGATCTTTAATGCTATTCTCTTTCTTTAGATCGTTATGTGTGTGGGCACAACTCAATAAACCTCCACCATAACTACTTCTAACCACTCAATTGCTTAAGAACTAAGATTACGAAAGATGAGTGACCCAAGTTCTCTAAGCAGATTTGTATTTAGACTGTCTCTCTAAAAAAATGAGGCCCTAGGTCTCTATTTATAGAAGTAGTAGGAAGAGTCACAGATCTATTAGAACTAGGAGTTAAATTTTCTCTCTCTTCATCCTACGCATGGCACTATCCATAAGGAGATTTATCTCTAAAACTCAACCAATCATATTGTAAGGTTTTGTGATTGTCTACATTATTTAGGATAGCTCCAATTTAGTCAATTCAATTTAAATTAGAATATTAATATTTAAAAAATAATCTAATTTAAATAATTGCAAACAATTATTCATTATCATAATTCAAATTTAACTAGGACTTAAATTAATTTTCTGAATACAAAATTCATTTAATTATCCAAAATCCCAATTACTAGTTTGAATAATTATTTTCTAGGATTAATTGAATAATGAATTCTTCTAGAAAAAGTAGACATGGTGCTATTCTGCTATTCCCTAGTGGGCCTGCGTCACTAGCTATTCAACTAGACTATACCCTACACGTCCCATTAGCCCTGATAGCCTGACTTGCCTATACTTCTTTCTTACTCGTGGTAATCAATATTTGTCCAATCTGTCATAAAGAAATTCATAAGCAAGCATTAGGAGCCATTGGACATCTATAATCAAGCTCCAATAATAACAGATAAATTAATCATTGATTAATTATCTATTTAATCATTAATATATAGTATTACAAGACTTCTCAATTGACCCCTCATATTATATGTATCCCTATCTGTTATCCACAATCAAATAAAAGACTTAGTTTTGTTTTACCTTTCAATTTTTTTATCTCAAAGTTCTATTATTTCACTAAACAAAAACTCATTCCTTTTATAAAACATACAAAAGGAATATTTTTTTGTACCTTATGTATCTAGATGACCAATGCTTTGTTATATTTTTCAATACCCAAATAATGACTTTCAAATGATAACATTAACTCTTTGTTAGAGAGCTATGGATTCGGTTCATTAGAACTCCAGCCTTTGGCATATTCGAAGATACAAGCTATAAACATAGAGTCATGAATCCACTTTAGGATTAAGATGACACAAAAATGATTGTTAAGGAGAATTGATTTAAGTTAAACAAAATTATTATTATATCAATTTAGCTTTAAGTCCAGTCTAGTGTGCGACTGCTATTAGGTCTACAACACCAATATGTCTACCATGGAGTCAATCCACTCTAACAACCAAGTTAAGCCACCGCCTTGTCATATATAGAGTGCCCAGCTCTACATGTAGACTACAGACTATATAATTTAAACTATCAATCTCCAAATTAATTCTTTTAGCATATAAGCTCCGTATATCCCCTATTCCATGATCTAGCTCTAATAGTCATAGCTCACATGTTTGCTAATACACTATTATTTTTAAGAACGTAATATGAGGACCATTATTTAGGCATGAAATATTTGCATTTTTATTATTTATTTCATCAAAAATGTCACAAATGCAATCAAATTATTTATTCTTTTTGACACCAATCCTAAAAACCTTAACTCTTTATTCAATTAAACAACTCCTTAATTCGTCCACGCCTACTCTCTGATTACTTGAATGAATGTTTTGTTTGTCTAGGGTTTATAGGGAAGGAATCACACATTTTTTATTATAGATCTATGATTTGTACTCAACACATAAGAAACCAAAGGATGGCTATAGAACACACTTTTGTCTATGCTCTCTCTCTAAAATTGAGTAGGAGAATTAGAATAATTAATAGAGCTCTCTAAACACCTATTTATAGACACATATGCTCAGTCTTTTTCTAATTTGGATTTATTTTTAATAAATTTAAAGTTTACCACAAATATTTTTATTAATAAAAATACTTTCCATTATATTAGTGTATCAAATGCACTTATGACTATAGCGCAATTTTGACGCTCTAAAATATGATGGCCCAATAGGCCATGAAGGGCTACATGATAAAAGTTAGAGTAAATTAGGTGGTAATCCATTTTTTTTGTTTTCACTATTGTATTCTATGACTTATTTTTTTCTTTTGATTCATACCCCTTCTCCTAGCCAAAAAGGCCAAAATATCCTTAGATAATATTTATTTACCTTACTCTGACACATAATACTTGTGATGGATTACGTCTTTATACTCTTTGAAAGTGGTATGTTTCAAAATAACTCATAGAAGTGGTAAGATTGAAAAGCAAAGCCATAGAGGTGGTATTTTTATAATTGTCCAATAAAGTTAAGCACAACGTTCAAATTGAATAAAACAAAATAAGCTTTTTTTGGATTAATCTCACTAGTGCCCTTTAACTTTAGAGTCATTCTCATTTTAGGCTTCAACTTTAAAAACTTCTACTTTACCTTTTGAATTTTGACATTAGATTAGTAAAATCCCTTTTTTTTAGAATTTTTGTTAAAAGTACACTAAAAAGAGGTAGTAACGTGATCACCTACTCTCTCTTTTACAAATTATGTTAAAGCTAAATGGAAAAAGACCATGTAACCATCGTTAATCATTTTTCACTCTAATTTTAATAGAAATTCTAATGTTATTTAAATTAAAATTTAGGGGGCAAAGTGAGATTTTTTAAAGTTCAAAGGACAAGTTGAGAATGGGCCAAAAGTTTAGTGGGTGCCGAGAAGATTAATCCTTTTTTATTTTAAATAAACAAAAAATTAAGCCTAGCACATGGACAATTGATCTTTGTAACATGCCCACGGTATAATTCCCACCTATATTGTATCATCTAATTTAAATAATTAAATAATCACATTATTTAATTTCAAAATGTGTATTTATTTAAAACCAAGGAATAATTACTACCCATAAGTTCAAATTATTTACAAAGATAGCACATGGAACTATAGGCTTATAATTTTAAGCTCAAATAAAACTAATAATAATTAACAATTTTATTAGTATATCAACTTTATTAGTTCTAAAGTTACTCCTCTGAAAACTTAAAATTGCATTCTTAATTTATAAATATAATTTATTTAAGAATTGAATCATTTATTGATATAGTCATTGCATACAAATTGATCCTCCATAAATAATTCATAATTATAGTTAAGTATAATCCGCTAAACTCTCTAATTACTTCAATATTCTTGAGTATAAATTCATGAAATTGGTCATGAAATTGAGTGCTCATATTATTCAACACCCAAATCAATACTGTAGAATTATTTATTTATGTCTTGTCAAAGAAGAAATGTATTTCATCTTGTAATATCAATATTTCCAACTCCTTACTTTATTATGCCTATAAAATATATGGGATCAGATTAGATTCTCAAATGTATACAAAGTAAATCAAAAGATGTAATTATTCCATAAATAGGATGGTTAGGGTTGTGCTCGATGTGCTATCCTGCAGACCACCTCAACTGTTTGTTACCATGCTTAGTGAGAAGCCCTTACAAACAAATCCATAACTCCCACATGATCGGCACTTCCTTCTAAGGTGCTCTTGAAGGCTGTGATACAAGACATCGCCTCCTTAGAAAGAATATGTGCTCAAGATGATCAGATTATAACACCCCCTTACAGACGTCACAAATGTCGTTACATTCATTCTTTTCTTTTACCATTATTTAATATAAACTATTTAAATGAAAACACAATTTAGAAACATACCACAAGATCTATGCATACATTTTTTTTTCGAATATCAATATTTAATAAATTACTTGATTATAAACATTCTTTAAAATAGTTTATCAATACCAAAATGTAATCTAAATAAAAATCAACACAACTATTTAAAAAATCTGCTTACAAAGTTCGATAGGCCGAACTTTGGACTTCGACAAGCCGAACTCGACCATTAGTCCAAACTTCAACCATCGGTAGGCTGCCCAAAGCTATGCAAAACAGGGTTTTAAAATCGTTAAAATCAGCTCGATAGACCGACCAATAATGATTAGTAGGCCGATCTGTTGATAAAACCAAAATTAAATTTTAAATCAAATCTCAAAATTTGAAAGTATAGAAGGATAGATAATAATCATATAAGGTTATAGAAACATAGTTCAAATCTTTAAAACTCTTTAAATAGACATACTTAGATAATAAAACATACTCAGAAAATAAAACATAGTTTATAACTTTAAATTTCTTCTTTGGTGTTCTTCCATTTACAATCCATCATTCTTGGTTCACATGCCCGTCTTTGTCCTCCACCTATTCCATAGTTCCCTTACCCTTATCTACAACATGATGTAAAACTGAATAAGCAAATTCTTAGTAAGTACATTTCATGTCTCACAACGTAAAAACATTTTATAAACATCTTAATGAAACATCATCACTATAAGCATCATCATACCAGTGCACTGGGCATAATTTTATATAGAACATATCTTTTGTTACATTATCTATATTAAAACTTTGTTCATTTTATCTTAGAGGCCCAAGTGTTGCACCATTATCACCATTTTATCTTAGGGGCAGCTAATCCCAAACTAAACATGACATTATAACATAAACATAGGTGGGCAACACTTATTTAGGTGATACATATATATATATATACATATTTATATACTTTTATACCTTGAAATACCTCATCATCAAACATGCATAACTTTTTTTAACATCAACTCTTTCATAAATAAACATTAAATAAAACCTTCATAGGATCATCATGAACATAATTTCAAACTTTTACAAACCACATCATATTGCAAGTGAGAATGTACTTACTTGTTTAGCTTACGCAACCTTAATTATAGGTGATGTTGTCGCAGTCTTGATGTGCTCACTCCTTAGTGTGTTCATGTCATGCATGCATTTTAATAAAATAAAATTAACATTTATTTACATTCAAAGAATCGTCCAATACCATAACACATATACCCCTCCAATTCAAGAATTACATGAACACAAATATCTGCTTGACCCTTATGTATTCATAATTCAATAACTCATAATTTCTACATAATTAAAGTATGAGACTTTAAATAAGTCACATAACATACAATGCCAAAACTGCTAGCAACCACAAAGCAGTCAACAGCCCTAACACATTTTCATATAATAAGTTATCTACATCACAAAAGAATCTCACAAATCTTCTACATGTAGAAGACACCTAAACTTATAACCTACTCAAAAAATGGTTTCAAATAAATTTAAAAGAATTCAAAACATGCATTGGTATTCAAGTACAAAATACACTCCAAACATATGTAGTAGTGAGCTATATATGATCTTTATTTTCAAACAATTAAAATAAAATTAATTAAACTCTAAAAAATTTTTATGACAACTTAGAAACATGCAATATAGTACCATAAAAAATACAGTACCACAAAAATTTTTGTCAAATAAATTCATTCGGCCATACAAAATATTCACACAAATAAGAAGTCTAGAATTACGCTGATTGACAACCATAAAACCTAGCCTTAAGAAAATTCATGAACTCATAAAATATTTATCAATACATGACAAAAATTTCAAGTTCATTTCTTTCTACCAAATTTCATGAAAATCAAAACACATTTGCCCTTTGAGCAAGGATCGTACATTTGTGCAACATAACCGATCAACAACAACTATTATGAGGAGCAGAGAGAAGAAATTTCATATCTCAACAAAGAAAATTCTAATTAACGTGAAATTTTAAGGGATAACACATAACGCATACGTAAATAACATACTAAAATTTTATAGCAATCAAATATTCGTAGGCAAAGATATAGCAGTCAAAACATAGAGAAATACTTTTCAAAAAAATACCTAAAGTAAAATTCTTACCTCAAACAATTCTTCTCAACTTTCTTTTGAATTGACCTAAAAGAAGACTCGATGTTTCATTCAAATATTTACAAGAAAAGAAGGAAGAGAAAGGGGGGAAAATGTGGGGAAAGAGAGAGTGTTTCTGAGAGAATTTTTAGAGAGAGAAAAAGAGAGTGATAGAGAGAGATTGTTCACATGAAAATGAAATAACGCAAAAGGGAAAACTCATCTTCTCTATAATTATAAAAAATTTTCAAACTAGAAATGGGCCAAATTCATGTGGGGAATGGAGAGGATTGGGAGAAGTCAACAAATTTGTTCTTACTTACCATATTTCACAATTCAAAAAAGGAAACCCTCATCAAATAATCCAATCAACTTAAAAGTAAACATTTAATTACCTAAAATGAGGAATCAAATGAGGGACAAATTCCTTCTTAACCACTGACATTTCTCACATGATTCACTCTATATCTAACAATAATCTATTTCATCATCCTGTTAAAGATAATATTAGAGTGTATCAAAATATAAAACTTGTCATATAGGAAACAATGGTGATTTCAAGTCAAAGGGCTAGGATAATACTATTGTGATGAGAATCACTTATGACAATTATCCTTGCAGTATTCTCATAGCGGGTCAATCCAATACATCATTTCTCAAATATTGATCTATGAATTGACTTAGTATCTCATACACATGATTAGTAAAACGTAATCATCAGTTAAACTTCATACTATTTTTCATTCATTATTATCCCATTATCCCAATACTACTGATCGACTAGGGATAATTTAGAATAGAATTCAATTTTCACCTAAGAGTTTTACTATTAAGTCACATACTTGATGACCTTAGGCAGAATTAACTATTCATGAAATTAGAATAAAAACAACAATGAAAATGCCTCTTTATTAATAAAATGCAAATGTAACGAAGTCAAAATGTGGTCATTACATAAATGGCCTAGGGCACATCACTAATAATCTCCCACTTGCACTAGGCCTAATCAATATTGTATCTAATACCCATTGACCTAGTGCGACTCTCATGCTTAGGCTATGGAAAAGGCTTAGTGAGTGGATCAGCGACATTGTTACTTGTAGGTACTTTGCATATCTTCATGTCTCCTTTCTTAATGATTTCTTGAATGAGATGATAACATATGAGTATGTGTTTGGATCGCTAATGTGATCTAGGTTTGTTAGCTTGTGCTATGGCCCTGTTATTATCATAAAACAAGTCTACTGGATCTGATATACTAGGAACAACACCCAATCTAGTAATAAACTTTTTGATCCAAATTGCTTCCTTAGCTACATCTAAGGTGTCTATATACTCAGCTTTTGTTGTAGAATTAGTAACAGTGTCTTGCTTTGAACTTCTCTAACTCACTGCACCTCTATTCAAACAGAACACATAACCTAACTATGATCGAAAGTCATCCTTGTCAGACTGGAAGCTGGCATCTGTGTAACCACTTACAACAAGCTTATCTTCCTTTCCTCCATACAGTAAGAATGAATCCTTAGTTCTACTCAAATATTTATGGATATTCTTGACTACTGTCTAATGACTTTCACCTAGATCTAATTTGTATCTGCTGGTTGTGCTTAAGGCATATGAGACATCAGATCGAGTACATAGCATTGTATACATGATAGATCCAATGGCTGAAGCATATGGAATCTTATTCATGCGGTCTCGCTCATCCTATGTTATTGGATACTGAATCTTGTTGAGACTAATTCCATGTGACATTGGCAAGAATCCCCTCTTGGAATCTTGCACACTAAACCTATTCAATACCTTGTCAATGTATGTATTCTAACTTAGGCCAATAAGCCTTGTAGATCTATCCTTGTAGATCTTGATGCCTAGACCATAGGGAGCTTCACCTAAGTCTTTCGTTGAGAAACAATTCCTTAACCATGATTTAATATTTTGTAGAGTAGGGATATCATTTCCAATGAGTAATATGTCATCAACATATAGCACTAGAAAGACTATTGCACTCCCACCAACCTTCTTATAAACACAAGGCTCATCTTCATTTTTAATGAAACCAAACTCTTTGATTGCATCATCAAAATGAAGATTCCAACTTCGGCGTGCTTACTTCAATCGATAAATATATCTTTGAAGCTTGTAAACCTTTCCAGAATTCTCAAGACTAACAAAACCCTTGGGTTGTGTCATATACATATCCTTAAGTTGGTTTTGTTAGACATGTATGCCCTAAGGAGTAAAAATGTAATGAGTTTTTGAAGACATTTTTATCAATAAAGAATTCATTTATTATTTATATACCAAATCTTGTCCTCTTTACGTTCATATTTGTTGAATGTATGATAAGCAAACAATAGTCTGAGACTATCGGTCTAAACCTTTAAGAATTGGGCATATGATGGACAGATTATGCGAAAGACACGATTCTTAAGGTGACGGTCTAAATCATAAGATCCGCAATTGAGGGAATAAAGTTAGGCACTTTATTCATGTAAAGATTGTTATGTTGTCTATATCCCTATTGGGAGATGGTTTGTCTTGACTATCGGAGGTGGACTCCGTGAATAGAAACATTGG
>CAMOHE010032597.1:0-10459 GCA_946598075.1 Artocarpus hirsutus | reverse complement strand
GCTTTTCCAAACTATGATTTCAATTACATGTTATTAACTTCAATAGTTTGCTCCAATTAAATGTTTAAAGAATGAATGTAACGTTATCTGTGACGTCCGGAAGGGGGGCGTCATAATGACTAGCATGAATAATGTACTTTAGGCTCAATATGAAGATTATGAGACTGCTAGGCAGATCTTGGATAATCTAAAAGACATGTTTGGAGGCCAAGCCTCAACAAAGCGGCAAGGGGTGGCTCGAAAACTCTTAAACTACAAGTAGAGACTGGGGACGTCTGTAAAGGAGCATATGAAGTTAGTCATGGGTTACGTTGCTGAGGCTCATACCAATGGAGCTGACATTGATGCTGAAACTCAGATGACTATGGTCTTTGAGACTTTGTCAAAGGAATTTATCCCGTTTAGAGCTAATTTTAATTTAAGCAATAGATAGGTTATGACCTTAACAAAGTTGATGAAACAGGTATAGGAGTTTGAACTGCTGATCAGGGAGTCTCCCACTGGTGGGGAGGCCAATTTGGCAGCTGCTTCTGGTTCCAATCCTAACCCAAGGAATGGAAAGAAGCAACAAGCCAAGATGGAAAGTCTTCTATTCCTACAAACAGCAAGAACAAGAAGAAGAAAAAGAACCCAAAGAAGCTAAAGTACTTCTTTTGTGAGAAGCTCAGGCACATAAAGAAGAATTGTAAGAAGTTCCTTTCCCAAGGAGGTAGGTGTGATCTTTTGTATCTAAAAACTTGTTTGGTTAGGGAATCCAGTGACATTTGGGTCATAGATTCTGGAGCAACTAATCATGTTTGTGTTTCTCTGTAGGGATTCAAAGAAACGAGAAGTTTGCTTCGTGAAGACTTCACGCTTCAGATGGACAATGGATCCTTGGTATTAGCTGAAGCAGTGGGAGACGTCTATATTCATTTTGATAATTACAGGATTTTAATTTTACGAGATTGTTTTTATGTTCCTAAATTTAAAAGGAATTTAATTTCTATAACTTGTTTATTTAAAGGCTCTTATTTGGTTTCTTTTAATAATAAAGTGATGATTCGTAAAAAAAAAATCTTTTATCTATTCTGGATGGATGCACAATAATCTATATTTTATCAAATCTAAGGTGGACTTATTGCTTAATGCAGAGATGAATGATAATAACTCTAAAAGTGTAACATTTTGAAATTAATTAAGTGATATTAGTATATCAAATGGTGGATTAGTGTGCCATTATGAATATTTTAAACTTAATTTGATCATTTTCTGAAATTTCTAAATTAATGTCATTTTTGAATATTTTAATAAGTTTTAATTTACCTTAAACTATTTTTATTTGTTATTTTGAATTTTTGGAACAAAACAATTTGCTAAATACCCAATATATCCTAACTTCAAATCTGTGTGCTTGAACACAGTTTTCCAGTGCAAAACCAGCCCTCATCACTCTATTTATTTCTTTTTCTCCTTCTCCCTTGTTTCACACTCTCTCTCTCCTTCACTCTCTTCCTCTCGCTCTCTCTCTGTCTTTGCCCCACCTTCTCTCTCTCTTTTCTCTCCCTTTTTAATTCAAAATTTTTGAGTTTAAACTTCAATCTTCAGTCAATTGGAGGCTTAGGAATGTGATTTAGCAACCACGACTTTGATTTAAAGCTTTGATTCGATGTTAGTTTTTAAATTTTAAAACTTTTTTAATTTTTCAATTTTCTTAGCAGTTTGAAATCTACGCTTATTTGGGGTTGGAAAACCTTTGATCTAGGTCAGAGGAACTTCAAGCAACTAGAATCTAAGCTTTGTTTGATCAAAAACATATTTGAATCAAGATTTTCTATTTTTATCTATGTTTCTTTATTTTTTGGATTTTTCAAAATTGTTGTGCAAATGTTGTTTAAATTGGTCCAAAAGTGTTGTATATTGTTTTTTCTATCATCTAAGTATGATTCCATGCCTGAGAACTGAGAAAAATAGGTTGAAATGAGGATTTGGGCTTGGGAGGCCAAGAACCCATGCTTGCAAAATTCGAGAATTTTTCTAGTTTGGCAGGCCGAACTTCGTGTTCGGCAAGTCGGATTCATGGGTTTGGCAGGCTAGATTCATACGTCCGGCAAGCCAAACCTAGAAAAGTTTGGTTGACTGGACCTAGTTTTCTAGTAGGCCAAACTACACAGTCCAGCCGGCCAAACCAAGGTGACCAGCAGACCGACCGGACATGGTGAAATTTTGTTATTTTTTACCCTTTTTGCTGTTTTAAAACCCTGATTGAGATTTCAACTTTGTGAGATGATTCTGTGAATACAAATGGCACACTAGGACACCATGAAATAGTTTAGCAGCGTAAGATGTCTTAAGATAGATACTGACAGACTTAGTTATTATATATTTAAGGTCATTCGTGGATCCGCGGAGCTAACGTGTAGTGGACCGGGATTACGATGTGGGACACCAACACGAGTATTGAGGTTGGACTTCTACCAAACCTGATTTTAAAATATTTTGGCCTTAAAGGACTTTTATTGAAATGTTTTAAATGAGTGATTAAAAAAGGATTTTCATTTAATGTTTTCATAAACAGTAGATTGAGATGATTTTCATAATAAACCTTATAATAAACATAAATGAATATACTTGATAAAAAGAGAATTTTAAATAATTATAGAAAGGTATACATACGGGCATGATGCAATATCAGAGATCGGGTCGTATAGCGTGCAATCTTGGGGGCAGGTCCTAAAACCCAATTGGGCCACTACAGTGGTGTTACATATATGGTTTGCCTAAGCTAAAGAATGATATTTTCTGGTCGACCAATAAACAGTTTAGGTAAGATTAATTTTTATTATTTATTTCTTCAAGTTTATTTTCTAAATAATTTTCCTAAATAATGAAACTTTTCCTTTGAAATTAAATGGTTTTAAAATATACTTCTATTGAGCCTTTCGCTCACATTTTATTGTTTTGAAATCTTTCCCCCTCTAGGCAGATTTTAGCTTAGGATAGGAGAAGACTCCACAGACAGGCCATACGAGTAGTAGAGAGCAAAGTAGGTTATTTGAATAATAAAATTGAGGCATGTATCACTTTAACTTTCTCTCTTTATTTTGGACTGTGGTTGTAATTTACTATTGTCGATACTATGTGCGCGCACAAGATGTGGGTCAGTGGGACTCAACTTGCATTTCTTATACTTTCTTTATTATTTTTGTTACTTTTTATTATTTGCTTTGTTATTCTTATTTGTTTATTAAATGACTTTAAATACTTGTTAAAAAGGTTTAAAATTATCACATTTCCATAATTAATTTTTAATTCTTAAACTCATGCTTTAATTAAATTTCCACTTAATTAACCCAAATAACCCATACTTTAGATGGGCATCCCTAAACCCGTATATGTCTTAAACTCGGTTTTCAACCTTTTCATAATTCAAATGGCGTCTTTGGGGCAACATTAGTTGGAACTTGGTTTAATATATATATTGTTATTTTAAGAGCTTTAGTCTATAAGGATTTAGGAAGTTTGGAGCTGTTACGCATATTCCTTACCATTTCTATTAATGTTTGGTTTCTTCTTTCTACCACGCCATTTTGGTTTGAAGATCCAAGCATGGTGTATTGGTCAAGTATCCTATATTCTTGAAGAAACTTCAAAAATAGATCAGGTGCTTGTCCATACTCAGTGTATGTACCATAATATTCTCCACCTCTATCCATTATCATGATCTTAATTTTCTTTCTGCATTGTTTCTCTACTTCAGCCTTAAAAATATTAAAAGCATCTAATGCTTTGTTTTTGTTATGGAGTTAGTAGAGATATATGTATCGTGAGTAATCATCTATGAAAGAGATGAAGTATTTCAGACCATACGATTCCATCTGTAGATTACAAATATCTAAACATATAATCTCTAATATGTTTGTACACGTCTTTGCACCTTTCTTAAACTTGTTGGTTTGCTTTCTTTAACATAGTCCACACAAATATTAAAATTAGTAAAATCCAAAGTACTAAGTACTCTATCATTTATTAATTTTTTAATTCTTTCGATGGAGATGCAACAAAATAAAGGAATCTTCATTCATAACACATCGTTCCATACTCATGTGAACATGCATAGCATTATAAGTAGTATTGTTTTGCATTTTAATAGAGAAAAGACCATCAGACAATGTACCATTCCTAATAAGATCAGATTTATAAAATAAACTTAAGAATGTTTTTGAAAATTTAAAAGCAATAACCCAAAGGTATAGGCCTTGAAACTAAAATTAAATTCCTAGAAAAACTAGGAATATAAAAAGTCTTTTCCAAATTTAAAACAAAACCACTACTTAAAATTAAAGTGCATGTTCCAACTCCCTTTACATATGAACGTATCTGGTTTTTTTTTTTGAATTTTCTGCCCTCAAAAACAACATGTCAAGCCCAAAATGACTTGTCATTTTGTATCTGGGAAACGTGCCCCTTGAGCCAAAATGACGGTCATTTGGCTGAGCATGAGGCCAAACAACAAGTCGTTTCTTTATCGTCTTCAACCTCTAAAATGGGTCGTTTGGACTCATTTGGCCCATTTTGAGACAAGGTTGGAGACCTGGCTCATTCTTCCTATTTCGTTCACCATTTTTGCGGTTTCAAATAATAGAAATGTTAGAAATCTAATTACCTAATGATTTCCAACCTTAGTTTTCACTAAAAAAATCCAAACACTAAACTTTCCAAATCGAAAATATTTTCTTATGGGAATGCTACAACAAACAGAGCTTTTTTTTAGATTTTTCAAAACATCAAGGAAAAGGTTTAAATGGCTCTGATGCCAACTGTTAGAGCTAAATAAAATCTAATATGCAATAGACAATAAGCATAGAAGATCAAAACATGGAAACGTGTTTGATGGTGCCCCTCCCACCATTGACAATGCTATGCAATCCGAGCTGCTAAAGCTCGCCACACCTCCAACAGGCTTAGTGTTTCTCTTAATTTGAGAGCTTCTTAACCCTTAAATTCTCTAAACTAGATGGTTAAAAACCCAAAAGAGAAAACGGGCTAAGGGACCCAAACCTAAAAATGATCTACAAGTTTTGTACTTTATCGCAGTGCACAATAAGATGTAAATCTCATTCCTAACAATGATGAAAAAATTGGACTAGAAAACATGCTCTATAAAACACGGAACCATGCACAGTGATGTTCCCGTGTTTTAAGGAAACGGTTCTAACTGAAGGGACAAGGTTAGGGCTAACTTCTGAGCGTGGCTACCATTAGACAGCAACATTAGAATTGCCTCCTTTCCAACACCAATAGACAGTCTTCATGTTCCACACTTGAATCACTGGATTGAAATCACAAAACATGCCACCATTCTCAGGAAATTCAAAATCGGAGAGAACAATCCTCGACATTGCGCCTTGCGCCAGCAATGTCGCCTCCTGTGTTTCCATCGTCAGAGTTTCAAGAAAGAAAAGTCGAGAGAAATATTAAACCATGAAGGAAAGATAAACCCTAGAGAAATTTGACTAAAATACCAAAAAATTTGGTTAAATATCCTTCTGCAAAGAGCGTTTTAAGCTTATACCTTCAATATTATTTCCTTTACTTTTTTTTTTCCTATTTTTATTCTTTTAAAATGCTGATATCAAAGTTACTCCCGTAACCTTTAATTATATATTTACCATCGCTCCTACAAGGTATTTAAAAAAAAAAAAAAAAAAAAAAAAGGAAACTAGTCAACCACTACTTCAACTCCTCCTCTCCTTCCACCTCTATTGCCGCTCCAAACCATGCCACCTACAACCGCTGCTCCACATTGTGCCGCACGTAGGCGCTAGTTCCGCCTATAGTGAAGGAGATGTTGAGTGTTTGTTCTTTTCTGTTTTTTTCCATGACATTCATTGAAGTGGACATTCAAGTCAATGACCACGCCTTTCTATGAATAACGAAAAAGCTCTGTGGAATCATAATAATGAAGTGTCTGCAAGTTTACAATCAGATTCTTGACATTCAAACATCCTTGGAATAAGCAGAGGTCCTTAGTTCTTGATCCAAAACAAAAAACGCAAGAGTTGATATTTATTTAATTAATAATTCAAAAAAAAAAGATGAGGAATTGAAGACTAAAGCATTGAGGAAAACATAGGTGAAATCCTGCAATGGATTAGTGCAATTTGATTTAATTTTTTTCCTCTGTGTTTTTTTTTTTTCTTTAGTTTTTGCTAGAAATGGATTTATTATTTTTCTGGAATTTGATAAATATACGATGAAATTTTGTCTCAATGTTCACTTGCGGTTTTCGTTTGTTATGTTTAAACTTGTTTGGCATATTATGTTGACTTGGAAAGATATTTTGGTTTTAGTTTTCGGTTTTATGCTCATTGTATTGTATGTGATCTCTTGTTTCTTGCTCGGGATCCTTTTTCTAGCTCGGTAAAATTATTAACTTTCTTTTTCCAACTTAATAATTAAAAAAAAGGAGGAATTAAAGACAATAGCATTGAGGAAATTTTATGATAATTCAATTTTGGCATATTAAATTAGTTATTGTGTGTGTTCTTTTGCATTTAGATGAAATTTTGACTCGATGTTGACTTTGTTTGTTGTGTGTTTTAAACTTGGGTGATATAATGAAACACAACAAGACTAATAATTTTAATTATTTTTGTCTCCCAACTTTTTTTTTTTTTTTTGGCTCAAAACTTTTAAGTAAGCCAAGTAGAAAATCAATAGCAAGAACTAAACAAACAAAAGTGAGTTGTCAACTCGTTGAAGAAAGGCACCGGCGGCAAAAATCGATCCGTCCAGATGTGAATGTCACAGACGAGGGAGAGGAGAATTCCACAAATAAGGGAGACGAGAGTTCCACTAACGAGGGAGGAAACTTCTACAAACGAGAAAGAGGAGAGTTCTATAAACAAAGAAGAAAAACCCTCCACAAACGAGAGAGAGGAGAATTCAATAGACGAATGGGAGGAGAATTCCACGAATGAAGAAGAGGAGCCAACACAGGAGGTAGAGCAAGTAGTACAGTCAATCGTCATTCCAGCATGATGTTATCTAAAAATGTAGCCATAATGATGATGATTATTATCATCGGTTTTAGAATCTTTTGTTTTAAATATTTTGACTAAGAATTTGAGGATTTATTTCCTTAAAAAAAAATTAAAGTTTATCTATCTATCTCATTAGACATTGCATCTTCTCAAAAAAATGAAAAATGAAAAAAGGCTTAATGTGTATTGTGTTTTATTTATTTATTTACTTATTTATTTTTTCTTGATGGGGTTCATGTGCCTTTCATGTCTGCGCATGTGAAGAGGCATGTAGATCAACGTAGGAAATAGGTCCGGTTGCAGCCAAAGAAACAAAATTTCCTGATTGTACATTGTTAAAAATTCTTTTGAGACTCCCCTCGAGGTAAATAATAATAATAATAATTTGCGACTACAAATCAAATTTTTTTGTTCACATTATTTGACATCTTCTCACCTACGGCTTTATACCATATAGTGGATATGTCATAAGACCATCAATAAACCATTAACAATAGTAGGTGCATTTGTTTGATGAATTTTTTGAATTTTTTAGACTTAAATTTAAATGTGAGTATTAAAAATCCTTTAAATACGTGTTTGTTTCTCCTATAATCAAAATTATTTGAGTATCAAGAATCTAAGTATTCAGAGTTCTAACTCCCTTAAACTTTTGATACTTTGATATATATATTACAGTAAAAATTAAAATTCTCTCTTCTATATTTGAGAAAAAAAATCATAATTTTTCCATTTGTTATCCAATTGAGATGATTCTTTTTTCATTGTGTTTCTAATAAAAAGAGGAATAAATTAAGATCCATATTGCATTTTTTTAGGATCATTAATATTAGGATTTTATTAGATTTGTTGATAAATCAAAAACTATTTTCATTACCTCTCCAAAACAAATTTCAATTTTATTCCATACTCAGAGTCAAACTTAAATGCATATCCACACATCAATTCGAATAACAATTCAAATCACTGACTCAAATTCTAATTTAAATCACACTAACTTAAATTAAATTACTAATTCGAATCTATTTATCAAACGGACATTATAGTGACCGCATAAAGGGCAATTGAGACCCAAACACCTAATTAGATATTTAATGAATTACTTAAAAAAAAAATGTCAAGTGACGTCCTTTGAGCTGATCATTCCTGAGAACAACAAGTAGGTTTATTTTCGAAGCTAAAATGTTATATATTTGGTTTATTGATTATTGTGTTTACTAACTAAATCTCAAACAAAAGAGATTGTACATTATATGCAATCAAATATATATAGAGGTAGACTCCTTAAAAATTAGTTTCGACGTGCTAAGAGAGAACACTGTTTCGTTCTTTGGATAAAAGATGGCTATTAACATTTTTGTATGATTAGGACCCTTAAAAAATTATTTGTATTATTTTTTTGAACAAGTATTTCTATTAAGATTAGTTATATAATTATGTCATGTCACGCCTCGGGGTACGGGAGGTGACGTGGTGGTTTAATTAAGTTAATTAAATAGATTTAGTTAAAACAGGGTTTAAAATTCAAATTTATAATTAAAAAGTGATAATTTTAAAATTTGTTTAAGTAGAATAATTTAAGGAATTAAAACAAACCATTATGATAATTAAACAAATAAAAATAACATTAAACAATTAAATATGGGGTGGAACGCGTATAGGTCCCACTGGCCCACATGTTGTGCACACACATATAGTACTGACAATATTACAATACAACCACAGTCCAAAATAAAAGAATAAGTTAAGAATCTTACATGCCTTGAATTGTATCTTAACCTACCCAATCTTCTCCTGATAGTAAGTCCGGTCAGCGGATTCTTCTCCAATCCTAAGCTGATGTTCACCTAGGGTTAAGATTTTTAAAACAAATAAATCGTAAGCGAAAGGCCCAGTAGGACTATATTTGGAAATTATTCAATTTTAAAAGAAATTTCATAAACCAGATAAATATATAGAAAAAGAGCTGGAACAATTAAACAAATAAATAATTAAACGAGAATTTAATGAAAATATAATCTTATCAAAATAATTCAGATAGGTCAACCAGAAAGAATACAATTTTCCTTTCCTGGGCAAACCATATGTAATTCACCACCGTAGTGGCCCAGCTGGGTTTCGGGACCTGCCCCCAAGGTCGTTCACTACACGACCCGATCTCTGATATGGCATCATGCCCTCAAATATATATATATATATATATATATCTTTTGATTAATAAAATCTCTTCTTTACCAGATATAATCATTTATATTCATTATGAGATTTATTAAAAAATCCACCTCAATCTATTGTTTCAAAAAACAGTTAATAGAAATCCTTTGTTAACAAATCATTTGAAAACATTTTCATAAAAATCCCTTGAGGCCAAAATATTTAAAACTGGCTATCAAAGAAGGGGTAGGAGTCCTACCTCGATATCCGTATCGGTGCCCCACACCGTAATCCCAGCCCGCTATACGTTAGCTCCGCGGATCCACGCACGAATCCTAAATGCATAGTAACTTAGTCCATTAGTATCTAACCCGAGGTATCCCATGGTACTAAATCATCTGATGGTGTCCTAGTGTGCCATTTTAGGTTTATAAAATCATTTTATAAAGTTAGAATTTCAATTAGAGTTCAAAACAGTAAAAACAGGTGAAAAATCACAAAACTGCACCATGCCCGGTCGGCCTGTCGGTCGCCCTGGTTCGGCCTGCCGAACTGCACAGTTCAGCCCGTCGGAAGAGCAGGTCCGGTCGGCCGAACATTCCAAGTTCAGCCTGCCGGTCGGATGAATCCGGCCTGCTGATCCTTTAAATCCAGCCTGCCGAACACAAAGTTCGGCCTGCCGATCTGGGAAAATTTTAGAATTTTTCACGCACGGGTCTCGGCATCCCGAGTCCAAATCTTCAATCCAACCTGTTTTTTCTCAATTCCCAAGCATGGATAATCATCATAAATAATAGAAAATCATAATAGAACACTTTTTAATGGATTAAAACAAGTTTTAAACAAGATTTTCTCAAAAATCCAAAAATGGAGAAAATAGACGAAAAATGAAAAATCTTGATTTCAATCCATTTTTGATGAAATAAAGTTTGCATTCTAGCCGATCTAAGTCCATCTAACTTAGATTGAAGCTTTTCTAAGCTTAAAAACTCTTAGATTCCAAAATGCAAGAAAATTTGAAAAATGTAAAAAGTTTTAAAATTTTGAAAACTAACCTTGAATCGAAGCTTGAATCGAGTTTGTGGTTGTTCAATCGCGTTCCCGAGCCTTCAATCCACAATCCCGAAGCTTGAAAATGAATTTTGTTTAAAAATTTTAGAGAGAGGATGAGAGAGAGTGAGAAGAACCGAGAGAGAGACGAGAGAGATGTGAGAGAGAGAGGAGAGAGAAAATGAGAGGAAGAGAGAGAGAGGGAAAATAAATAGAGAAAAAGAAAAAGC
>CAMOHE010032583.1:0-109526 GCA_946598075.1 Artocarpus hirsutus | reverse complement strand
GTTCACAAATTGATTTCTCAAATGATTATATAGGTTAAGGTGATATTCTTAAATTTATTTGCATAGATAAACATATAAATTGTGAACATTATGTGTGTAGTGTATATATTTTTTAAAAGGTAACATTTATAAACATGAGAATTAGGCCACAAAAAATTTATAGTAACAATCAAATCGTTGCAAAAGAAACAAATACAATAAAACATTAGTGTTAGAAAACAAAATTAAAAATATTGGCCATTTAAGTGATTGGGTTTTCTCATAATTGAGTATATGTAAAAGGTGTTTTTTTGGGGATAGAAAAGAATAAATATCAATTCTTAGGGGGCTATTTGTAATTTTATGTAATATAACACACACACACATATATATATATATATATATATAGGCTTAGAAAGAAATAAAAATTTGAGGAAGAGGCTCAAGCCCTTGACGGATCCTTAATAGCTCCGTCATTGGAATCGAGTGTGGCTTTACTGCTAGGCTATACTTGCAACTATAATATTTAAATATATTTTTATTTTCTAGAAAATAATTTTACATTTTTTGCAACCAAATTATCAATGTTTGATGGCTAAAAATCCTGATCGTAAAAAGTCAATTTTGTTGCGAACAGACTTCGGTATCGCAAGAAACTTTAACGACTAAGCTGTAGCGACCACCTAATGACCAAGAATTTATTTGCAAAGAAACTTCTTGCAATCAAAAGAACACAAGTAGCCCTTAATTTCTTTGGTCCCAACAAAATTTTTTTCTTGCAGTGATGATTGGCGTTATATATTGAGGTGTGCAACATATAATATATAGTTGTTTTATTAAAAGGTTGATAATAAAGTGAGTGGGATAGATTCCTACATACCCCACTACTCCTCATTTCTTATATATGTTGTTTAAGAAAGGTGCTGCTATATTGGTGTTCATGATTGCCCAAACTTTTATTTTCTTTGTCTAAAAAAAAGTTAGAACGTGATTATCGATATAATTATAAAAGATATTATGTTTTCCAAGATTTTCTTTTCCTTTATTTTTCTTCTAGATAGAACAATAATATGGTCTGCATCTGGTCCATAAAAAAGAGAGAGAATCTAAATTCGGAGATGGAAGAAATATGTACAAAACTCAAAGTAGGCTGAATGGGTTGGTTGAACAAAATTAATAGAACAATAAGAGAAAAATAATAAATAATGGAAAACTGTAGAATTGGTGTCTTTGGTTCGAAGTTCTGAATTACTTTCTCTAGTACCTGCGCTTACAATTTATTTTTCTCAAAGGCTGAATATAGCCCCTTAATCCTTTAAGCCCCGTGTGATCTATCCAATTAAAAATTGGTATAAGCTTATTTTGATTAAAAAAAAATTTAATAAAATAATCCTCCCCTACCCGATAAATATTCCAAGTCCATAATATTAAGATTGGTAAGAGATCAGAAGGAAACAAGATGGAAAGAAAAATATTTAATATTATAATTTACTTGAGGAAAATAGAGAGAAATTAAGGCGAGGATGTTTTCCTTGCTGTCTTGGTCATGAATTTCTTTTTCTACATATTGAAAGAGATTGAAATCGAGTTTCTTTAAGAATTTTGAAATCCTACATGCAAAATTTAATTCATTTTCTCCCCATATATATATACATATATATCTATATATATATATATGTATGTATGTATGTATTCAAAGATCCTTGCACTAGTTATCTCATCCTATCCCTTCGACTTCTTTTTCTCCTACAAATCAAGTTCTAAAATATCTCTAACATTACTGTCAAAGACAATCAATTCCCTTATATATAAGTTAAATTTTGTGTATTTCTTGCATTAATCAGAATAACCATTGTTGAGAACCGCTTTGTTTAATTAGGGATATTCATAATAATCACTGCAAGATTATCTTTTATCAACTAAATTAGTTGATGGACAAGCAGAATTTAATTTGTATACTTAACACCAAGCACATAAAACATTTGCTGTAAGTGTTCAAAGTACATGAAATTGGCCTCTATATTTCTATATATGTTGTCATAATTGAATTAATTACTCCAACACCAAGACTTTAATTTGGTTGCAATGGGTGGTACTAGTATTAGTATATAAAATGGAATACTGGATGAGTCCTAGCCGCATGAGACATGCCCTGGAAAGTAAATAATGTTCACAGGAAGGAATATGGGCATAATCATGACATTGGATGATGCAATTATAATAAGCCTTGAAGAGGGTCTACATGCAATAATTCATTTACATGCAAAGTTGCTCAACATAATGATATTTGT
This sequence comes from Artocarpus hirsutus, assembly GCA_946598075.1. NCBI lineage: Eukaryota > Viridiplantae > Streptophyta > Magnoliopsida > Rosales > Moraceae > Artocarpus > Artocarpus hirsutus. The sequence continues at coordinate 107,256 of CAMOHE010032583.1, read as the reverse complement.
CTGGTCATCGACAGTCGCCGCCATGGTGTGACAAAAAAAATTGAGAACACTTTTTTTTTTTTTTTTTTCTTTTTTCCATCCCTGTAGTAGTCAGGGCAAAACCACATAAGAATAAGAGTGGGTGGTTATCCTCTTAAATTTTTTTTCTTATAATTTTGTATATAAAATTTAATAAAACCTATGTTTGTCTCTTTTAAAATTAAATTCCGCTTCCTTGTTCCCCAATAAAAAATTAATCAATGCCAATTATGAAAAAATCAGAAAATATGTGAGGAAGGTTATATGAAATTAATTATGTGCTTATAACTCTTAGCTAGCTATAATTAGATTTTCTAGTTAATTATGTGCTTATAATGCTTATACAACAAGGCCCATTTTGTGTGCGCCCTGCTGCTTGCAGTGATCAATCATTGAATTTTGTAGGGACTTGATTCATCCTCTACTTAGGGCTTCTAATTGAATCAAGGACGTTTTCTAACAATTTATATATAGTTTTGTTTTTGCAGTTTATTGATGTGACATGAATGCATAGCTTTGAATAAAGAAGGAGGCCCCCAAAATTTAACCAAAAAAATTAATAAAAAGAGATTAGGAATAATTTCCTGGAGTTTTATTACAGTGTAAAACCCGAAATGAACCTTTCAGTTTGGAAATTTGTTTTTTTTTTTTTTAAGATTTTTAACATTATTAGCAGTTGAACTATTTATATTATTGATGATTTTGTATCCGAAATTATCCCCAAAGCTAAAATACAACTTTTAGATCGAAGATTTATGAATCACAAATGGTATCTCCTTACCGCTGGCTCTCCCATCTGAGGGTGTCCTTCCTTCTTAATTCCTAGCATTTTTCGATCTTGTAGCCAAGGAGTAGTATTCAAAACTCAAACAGAGACCATTTATAAAATATGACTTAAAACCATCTCCAATGTAAATTTCAATGCCAATGTTATATTTAATACCCAAAAGTCCAAAAATAACATATCTAATGTGTGATTTTCAATGCCAGTGTTATATTTAATACCCAAAAGTCTAAAAATAACATATCTAATGTGTGATTTTATTTTGTGCTTCAATGCATAATGTCATTTGAAGTGAAATATTTACATTTTGTTATAATTATTAAATCTTGAAATATTTAAAAGTAAGATTTCAATATTGACATAGTTAAAAAGTAAAAAAAATTGTAATTATTAAAGGAGAAATTATTCAGCAAACCAGATGCATTATATCATTTTGCTTATGTGGTACACCCAAAAATTAAACATTTGGTTGGTTTATTTATGTCAGCTTTTTGTAATTATCTTTCTCTTTCCTAATGTATGTACTACTAATTACTGAGTCAAATCTACCATAATTATTTGTACATAAATCCCTTATTTCTCGAGCTTAAGAATGAATATCTCATTTCATCCATGATTTTCAAAACGCACAAGTCTCCAATTATAAATTTGACCTGCTTAAGTGTTTTTGTCAAGAATTCATTCAAACCTCAAATTGTCTCAATCGAGTAAACTAAAAGTATAAAATAATATTTTAAATAAAATTAAATATAAAATTATTTAAAGTTAAATAATTAATATGAGGCCTTTAGGCAGAAATAATTATAGTGAATTTAACTCCGCAATTAATGTTATAATATTAGGAAAGAGAAAGATAATTAAAAAAAGCTAACATATATAAATTAGTCAAATGCTTAATTTTCATTGGATGAATGTACCATATAAGTAAAATAACATGGTAATCAAATGTCAAATTTGTTATATGTAAAACTTTACATTCAAATGTTTGTCATTAACATGTCAATTTAGCATTGTATTAACACCTTCTTTAGTTTGGCAAGCTGCTTCCTTTGTTGAGCTTGTCACATAGCACTTCTATCTCTTTTATTGGTGCATAATAGAATATAAGAGCACTCTAACATGCATGAACAATAAGGTTGGGGAGCTCATGTGATTGATCTAAAAACAATAAGGAATTTTTTCAGGCAAATTAGTCTCTGACTTTATTTTAATTGCTAGCTAGTCTAAATCTTTAAATTGACAATGGATTTTTGTCATTTACAGAGGAAATCATATACTCATTGTATGATAATTGAAAATTTCAAGATATTCTCTTCACTGCCATTCTACATCCTTGAATATTATGAAATTTGCACCTTTCGAGATTGTTGCTTTTAAAATTTTAAGTCATTGCGTGATAGGTACATATTGTTAAATTTTAAAGCCCATCAATTTTAGAATTAGAAACTAAAACTGTAAAAAAAAAAAAAGAAAGACTGGTTCATGAAAAAAAAAAAAAAAAGGTAAACTGTACAGTATCAATGTTAATAGATCAAGGGGTAACAGTGTCACAAATATTTTAGTTTTTAACGTTTCCTTACTTTGAAAAACATTGCCATGTATATTTTTCTAGATATACCCATACGCAAAATAAAAATTTAAAATTTATTTTACGTGGAACAGTACAATAGAGAGTGGAGAACTTTCACCACAAAAAGTGAAATTATAGTAGACTGGATTTTTTTTTAATATTATATATGGTAAACAGTATTCATTGTCGGAGCCATATTTATAAGGTAAATTTGTTATAAATATGTTTTGCAAATGAATCGTTTATTGTAATTATACTATGACCATAATTATTTTCAGAAAAATACGATTTAGTTGTTTTTGGGAAAAAAAAAAGGAAAGATCTTACAAAATAAAACTTAATTACCATTAAGAAAACTTCTATAAAAAATATATGCCAGCAACTCCAACGCAATTATAGAAACATAAGTTATAGTAAACAACACTGTTTTGAAGAATTTTTTTGACCAAAAAAAATTACCACAAATGAGATTTATTTGAAACATATAAGAGGAAACAACAACTGCTAGAGCGAGCGCTAGTTAAGCCGAGGAGATGTGTGGAGAAGTTTCGGGAATTTTTTTTATTATTTTTTTGTATGAAATATACTATTAATTTCCATATCCCGAATTATGCTATTAATTTTTACTCCTTCATAGAATGTTCTCTTTCCTTATTCTCCCACTATAAAAACAAGATATTATATTTAACGTTCTAATTATTACGAAATAAATAAATAAATAAATATATAGCATATATTCTAATTAATATACTATTAATTGATGGTACTTAGATTTCAAATTGTATCCCATTATTAGTAAGTAGTGTGTCAATAAAAAATGATTGGAATTAGCAACGGCCATTTCTGATGACTTCATGTAACTTGTTTAAGATTGGCTCAAATTAGTCATTGACCTCAGCCCTTAACAATGACAAGGAATTTTGTTGCACCAAACTCACTTATGTTTCTTAACCACCATTATCATTAATATTGAGTTGTTGGCCAATAATCATATTGAGCCTTTAAAGCAATATGTTGCATTAGTATTTCATGATGGCACAAAATCATAGACACATGAATCAATTTAATTTTACTTATTTCCCAGCATGAATTGAATAATTAAACCTTACTCGCGTTAAGGGCACCAATTTTTTGGACAATGTTGCACTCTAGGCCATTCCTTTTCTTTCTTTTCTTTTTAGATTTTCGAGGTAAGGTATAAAAAATAAATACTCAATCAGTAGGTTTCAGTCCTGAATCATCAAATTTGTGTTAAATACTACCAGTCTCATATACTTTCTCCATTTTAATGCGATTTTGATAAAATTTAAGTTCAAAACTGTGCTTCACAGTAGATTAGAAAGTTTTATTTTTATTTTTATTTTATTTTTGGAATTATGGCTTGCGTGCAATGTCTGGCAAATGTATATTTTCTTGTCACATGGACACAGTCCAGACAGATCATCTTCAACTGCATGAGTACTTAAAACTGCATGCCAGCTTAAATAGTCTAAAAGAGAAGAGACATTATTATTCCAGACAAACAAACACATCCGAAGAGAAACTACATATATAAAGAAATTTCATTAAGAATCATTCTTGTCCTTCTATGCAATGGGATCCCAAAAAGAGACTGATTCTTCTATATAGATAAGTGTAACTATATACATACTTTGCCGGTAAAGAAAGGGAAAATACTCATGAGATGACCCAGTCTCCTTAACAAGAGGAGTCGGCCAATTACAAATCATCAAATAAAATAGAATTTGTGGTACATGATAGTGTTTGATCATCTAAAGCAATCTGTTATGTACGCATGTTCAAATTAATATAGTTTAAACCAGTAGTTTTGAGACTTATATGTGGTCTAAACAATAGTTTTGATGATGTTTGGAGTGTAAAAGGTTTGGAACAAAAATGAAACATCACATTAGAAAATTGGTGTTCAAAAAATTACAGTTTATGAAGGAAGACAAAAATAAGAACGGTTTTTGCTATAGAGAATGGCTCAAAACAGATAATTTAAAGGAAGCTTTCAACATTCAAGTTCTCAAAACTGATAGTATTGCCTGTTTTAAACCTTCCTTATTGTTTTGAAGTTTTTTTTTTTTTCGTGCATAACAAAAATACATTTTTATCGGTTCATAGTTTAAAAACCACTTGAACCCTTGTACCAAACAGGTTGTTAAAATTATATCAAAGGACCTTTATTAAATCAACTAAAGTTGCCAGAGGATCGTAGGGTAGATTTTTTAAAGCTTGCAAATAACATTTTTAAACCAATTAAACCTAACAAATTCAATTCACAAAGTGTAGATAACCGATGTCCAATGGATTGAATTGTTTGACTTTTTCTTTTTAAATAAAATTAATAAGTGCGGATTGTGTAAAAGAAAAAGTAACTGATTATGAACATAAATGAAAACTGTAAAGGTTATAATATATAGTTTTATATTCTTAAACTTTTTAGGGTTTAGCTATAAAAGCCTAATGTTGCTCCTTTATGAATTTAGCTTTGGATAAGTCCATTTCACCCCTCACCCAGAAAAAAAAAATCAGAAAAATCTTTCCAAAATTCTAATTTTTGAAGATAAATGTGGTAGGCACTCAAAACGTTTTGCCGAGTAATTTTTGGGTTTGAATCATCCCACATAGCAGGCAAGATATTTACTCTTAAATATCAATTATGTGTGGCATAATATCTTGAAGCAATTTAGGAGCACCACACTAAAAAAGAAAAAAAGGTACATCCGTTTTTGGCTTCATGGAAGCATTTTAATTTTCTGTGTTTCGTTTAGGTACTGGCTGGTTTTTAGGGGATGCACACTTTGAAAGAAAAAATAATCAAGTAAAAATATATTGTATTTCTCTTACAAAAGAGAAAGAGACAGGATAAATCATTTACAACCCTTTTTAGCCCATGCTTTGTCATTCTTTTGGATGTTCTTCAGTTGGGCATCACCACATTGTCAAGGTCTTTTTGCTGCACGCCTTAATTAATCTGTACACTCAACTATCTTAGAGATTTTTCTTTTTTTTTTCATTGCTTGTTATACTCGATTATAAGCATAAAGATAGTGCATATAGAAAATTACATTTTTTTCTATTCCTTCATCTTAGTGCATGTAGAAAATTACATTTTTTTTCTATTCGTTCATCTTAGTGCATGTAGAAAAATACATATTTCTCTGTTCCTTCATCTTTGGTCTCTCTATTTTATAGAGGGCATGCATGTGGGCATCAAGATCAAATAACCGGAAGATTTTGGACCACTCAAAAAAAGCAATCTTATTTAACCACATAAGATTATATTCTACTACTAACAAAACAGTGGTATCCAGTCTAAAAAATACACTACGTTGTACATACTAGACTGAGATCTATAGTTTTGTGAGTAACATGGTTATAACCTCAAGAGGATAAAAATGATTTTTCCAAAAAAAAAAAAAAAAGACTCAAAGTTGGGCAGTACTTTGCTTGAAACAGAAGCAATAGCTATAACTCAATCTCGTTTTTGGTTAGAGCACATCATATCACATTACAGGGGGTTTACATTTACACCTTAGTAATGTCTTATCCGTATTCCTTCAAAATTTAGCAAAGTCGATAAGTAGTTCTTTAATTTTGTTTTTTTTCTTTGTCTTATCTGATCTCTCTCTCTCTCTCTCTCTCTATATATATATATATATTATCATATTGTTTTAGTTACTTTCTATACCATTCATCGCTAATATAGTGAGATTAAATTTACCATAGAAAAATTCTGGCTATTGCTAGTTGTGATCATCACCACCCTTTTTTTTAACCAGTTAAGAATTGACATGCAAAATTGTGTAAGACCTTTTATTATAATCAATTAAAACTAGAGTTGTGATTTGAATTTGTGATTGGTACGATGATGGTCATTAACACCCCTAGCAGGGCATATGCGGTAAACATGTGTTTGTAATCTCATCCCTAGTAGTAGTCATGAAATAAGCTTAAAAATAGAAAAGTAACAAAAAAGGGGATATAAAGCAAGCTATTCATCCAAATGTAGAAGCCAAACATTTCATCAAGATACAGAAGGGTGTACACAGATTTTTCATTGAACTCAAGAGATGCATGGCATTTTTCCCTCCCCTGGTTTGGTTACAGAATATAGAAAACAAGTGCTGAAATAAAATTATGAAATAACTCTCAACAGGTTGGCCAGTTCTTCGCAATGTCAAAGTAGTAAGTAACGTCCAAGTAGCATTTTCCATCATCATCCATAAACTGAAAACAAAGAATGGCACACTTAAAATTCTGAAATATAATTAGAAACAAAACTAAAAAAAAAAAAAAAAATGGTTTTCTTGCTCATGTGAGTTTTCAAATTTACCTTGGTTCTCACGCAATAGGATCCCCTTGCAAAAATGATGGTTGGAGTAGTTTCTTCCTTTGTTTCATAAGTGTAAGGCTCTGCTTGAGGACTAAAAGTTCCCAACATTGTCTTTGAATTATCCACTGCCAAAAAAGAGCCCATAAATTCAATTTTTTCCCGTTAGTAAATATGCCAAATTAAAATCAAAATAAGCTCTTGAAGATCAGCCAATTGAAGTAAGTTACAAAGGATTAACATTGTTAAATAATACTGAGAATTTCTGCAGATAAAGTCCGCTTGAGATCATAAATTACAATGATTTAAGATCATATATCAGGTCAATTCATGCCGTGCTTTGAGGATGGTCACAATTACAATGTGTCAGCCTCCACTATTGACCAGCATAGGTCCCATGTAAAATCTCAAGCTGGTCAACAGCTAGAAAATGACAGTCGTATCATGCACGAATTTTTTTAAGCACAAATCTCTGTTTTTTTTTTGGGGAAATACCTCGAACACCGGACTTCCAGACGGAGTTTGTGTACTTGAGGCCAGAAACAATGTTGTTGGCGACGGTGAAAGTGAATTTAAGGCGGTAACGGTTGCCTTGCTTGAGAGTGAAGAGACTACTCTTGGGAGTGTTAGTGAATGGAATTGGCAACACAAGATCAGGCCTACCCTGGCGCTGAATAGTGAGGCTTAATATCTTCACTGCCGGTTCTTTGCTCTCTGATTCAGCAAATTAAATGGTTGTTAATCATGATCATGATTATAATATACACTGTTATTTGTTTTCTTTGTGAGCAAGTTTTTGGAGCTAAAAGTCAAGCTTAATAACACACACACACCCTTCTTGTGAGGGCATTGTGGCGTTGATTTTGTGTAACACAATTTTTATTGTACCTCTAACCCAAAAAAAAAAAAAAGAAAAGAAAAACAAAATTTCTAGACCAATTACAGAGTGACAACCAAATTAGCACTGGGGAATTCCCAAAAGGGGTAGAGCTAAAATGTGCTTTCTGTTATCTCAATCGATCAGAAAAGAAAATTGGAAAGTGAATGGGTTGGTTGGTTGGTTTGGTTGGTGAAATTATCTGCAATATTGGGATTTTTATGGAAAAAGGAAAAAAAAATGTACTGTGTACCTGAACCATCTTTCACAAAAAATAACAACAACAACAACAATAACAACAACAACAACAACAATAATAATAACAATAATGAGAAAAAAGAGTAAAAGATACCTCCAACAGCAGAAAGATCAACTCTCCCAAGAAGTTGTTCCTTCCATTTCCTCAAACTTTCATCATCCTTCAGAAAACAAAAGGGGAAAAAAAAACAATTAACAACATATGCAAGCATGGGATAAGTTGATTTACTAACACATTTTTTTTACACACATTATTAATAATGTACATGCAAAAACAATATAATTATGAGAGACTAAGAACTTACTTTGTCTTTCTCAAGCTGGTCCTTGAGAGAGACCAAAGGTCCAGGATTCAAATCTCTCTCAGATTCCAACTTGGTCAGATCACCACCCTCTAATTCCTCAGTCTCTTCATCAGAATCATTAATGCTGTTATGATCTTCATTGTCAGCCTCAATATTGTTGGGAATTTGGTCACAACATTTGGTCATGTTGATGCTCTTCTTATTATCCTTGATAACCTGATTTTTTTCTTCTTCTTTCTTTTGGGGATTGAAGGTGGTGACTTCTCTGGATGAAGAGATGGTTTCTAAGGCAGCAGACATTTTTGGCTCAAAAGAAACACTCTAAGAAGTGGAAACAAAATTTTGAACTTTTGTTAAAATCTGAGGTTATGTGACACTTCAAAGTTTAATGCCAAATTTATAGGCACTTTCCTATGAGTTCATGTGAGGATAGTTTTTTCTTTCACTATTTTTGATGGAGAAAGAAAGATAAAAAGGTCAATAATAGTACTGGTTTTGAGAAGAGGTTTTAATTTTGGTTTGAACTTGGAAGTTTTTGGAAGATAGGAAGAGGACGAAGGTTGTGTAATGAAGGCAGTTGGGACTTGTTGGATTTAAATATAAATTTGGAAGGCAACCCAATGAGGGTGTTTTTCTTTTCTTTTTTTCTTTTGCATATAAAATTAAAACCAAAAAAAAAAGTTTGGTGCAGGTGAGGGATAATGTTATAAAATGAAGCAGCAATTAGGAGGTTCTTTCAATTTTCTTTGCAGTCCCTTTACTAGTATTTTATCACAAAAACTTCCCACTTCTTGTAGTAATTTCCTATGGCAGGTGTTTCCATGCTTGTACAAATACATACACCTTTACTGACTTTGGTTTTGTTTGAGTTCGGTAAAATTTCTAGTTGAAGTTAATTGAAAAGGAGAAAGTGAGAAGGTGAGGTGGTAATTGTGTTATTGCAAATGATTAATGTTATTCAACTGTCACGTATATGAAGTGATATATAAGATTGACAGATATCTAACACTAAAAATCCCAGAAGACTTTTTTTTGGCTTAAAATCCCAGAAGATTTTTTTTTTTTTTTTAATTAACAGAAGACTTCTAAGGACGTGGAAGTTTGCTTATAAACTACTCCTACCACCCGTGCCCATCCAAATGATGCCATAATATCACATATATACTTGCTCTTTTACTTTGTTGATATGTCAATTTATTTTTAGCATTATATGCAAAATAAAAAAAATGGAATAAAATGAGTACCGACACTTTTCATCAAACACTCAAGAGATGATAAATTTTCACGTAGCAATCATGACTTGGGGTCAAGGCTCAAGATAGAAAAGTATTTGATGAAGACAAAAGAAAGGATTGGGATCCATATACCTCAAAAGAAAATTACCAAATAGAGTGAGAGGAATGACACATGCTATGAAGAATTTAATAGTTCACATCTTGAATAGAGTTATCAAAAACTTTTAACTTTTTTTCTTTTAAAGGGAGGATTCATATCAAGAATTACAACCATTAATATTAGGGTGAATTACCTTGAATTACCTTCTTTTTACACCTTAAGACTCAACCCCAAATACACTTCTTATCAACAAATGTATACACACACACACCTACCATTTTGCATACAGAGAGTGGTATGGCTTACATAATTTGCCAATCATGCCTTTTCAGTTTCGTTTGATTCTATTGCCTATATGTATCTGATATTTGTAATTGTTGATGTATTCCGGTGGAATGAATTGTATAGGCCACTTGAAAGAATGGTTAGAACCAACGGTTTAAGATTGAGAACTGTAACATATGATAATTTTATACTTTTTACAGTTGTAACGGATGGTTAAAACCGCTTTTTCAAACGACCTATTAATTTCTGTGCATATAAAAAAATTACGGGTGCACACTACGCAATTTTTATCTCTTACAAACGTTATTTATTTCAAAAGTTTTCTCGACGTGCACTGGATTTACCATAGAGTGATTGAATTATTCCTTCAAAATCAACAGAGTCCACTTAAATTTCTTGGTCAAATTTACGTAGTAAAACGATCATGTTCAAAATCCGGCTCTTACCACTGCTTTTTATTTTTACCATTGTCCAGATCCAATGGTAAAAGTTGGAGCAAGTTGATGTAAAAAAAAGTCGAAATTGGTTGAAAAGTCCATGGTCTTTGTGTTAGACAGCTTCGTTATGCATTGTCATATTAAAAAGTTGATGATAAGAAAAAGGCCTCAATCCCCAAAAATACTACTTTCGGTCTTTCATCACGTGCTACAATATTCCATCCAATATTTCTTCTCGAATCCTGCAGAGGTGAACAACGTTTGCTTTAGTCTATACTGTCAACAATAGTTCCGAAGAAAATATTTGCCACTAAAAAGCTAAAAACAGTTTCATTTAATAAATTGTTTTGGATGCCAATAACCACTAAGTGAAAGCGGAATAAAGCTTGTAGGGTGTTTAAAAGAATAGTTTAAACCAATTATTTAAATTATGAAGAGTATAAAGCTATTACATGTTATAGCAAATACCTACAATCTAAAGCTCTCACATTGTACAATTCTCAAATCTAAATTAATAGTCTAAACTACTCTCTCAAATACCATATTAGATTCAAGGCGCTGATTGATTGCAAAAAATTTTTTTAAAAAATATATAATATATTCATATAAAAAAAAAGAGCCCATTTTACCTTCCTGCAACGACGACCCCAAATATAATGCAAATGCAAATATTGCGTTAGGCTCTAAGATGCTATATTTAGCATATACCGAGTGGTTGCACTCTAATTCATGCATGCCAAAAGAAGGCCACTACGTAACTTTGGAAGGAAAAACCAACAGGTTAAACTCAAAAGATCACAAGCCACTATCAAGTTTTGGCATTTGAGCTTAAAAAATATTAGCGCCAGCATTAGATTTCGTGAAGTTTGGTGAACAAAATCTTCATATTCCTGATCTTACCGCAAAGGATTGTTTTTGTTTAAGCTTTCAATGCTTGGTTATCTGAAATTGTGCTGTTTGTCAAGGCCACCAATTTATTTATTCATGCTTTATTCAAATATCTCAAGGCACAATTGCTTTCTCTTGGGACGTCTAAAATTTACAGTAATTTTTAAAACATAAAACGTAAACGGTATCTCTGCAGAACAAAGTTCTCCCATTTTGTCACCTCAAACGTTCTGCAACAAGCCTTCAGGAGCCATACTTTCATGCAATATGTGGACATGTATACAGCTGTCCACAAGGATATTAAAAAACGCAGGGTTTAAAGGACAGGTAATTCATCTGCTAAACTGGTCTCTGAAGTGTAAGTGATCCTCAAAGTAAAGAATAAACTCGGGACGTGTTATTACAAGGGCTGTGGACGTGTCTGAACTACAAAGATATCTTTGCCAACAACACACCCTTCTACATCTTGTGGGCAGCCAAACTTCTGCTCAAGGAAGAAACCCACAGCACCAAGGCGCTCACCAAGCTGTCGGCGGAAAATTGGATCAACTGTTAATGGCTTCTTGCTGTAGTCAACAGTCGAACGGATAACCTCCCCATCAGCAGGGCCTTCAGCAAGAACCAGCAGCTCCTCACTAAAATTTGCAAACGACAGCGTTCTAACACTCCCATCAAACTTCCCAGAGGCTAAACGCCAAGCTGTTCCTCTAGTGCCCGAAGCCAGAGTTTCACCAAGGCCAGAAGCAATTTCAGCTTCAACGTACTTAGGATCTTGGTCTGTTGCACTTTGTGTGTGGAGAACAAAAGATAAATCTGGAGAAAGCATCTCCTGCACCAAAACTGCCATTGAAGCTTCCCCTTGTAGAACGCCAGCTACTCGGTGGCTTAAAATTGCTCTTCGGGTGCACAGTGAAGCCCATACTCGACTTGTAGCATTTCCTAGGATGGTTGCATTTGAAGTACTAACATTGGGAATTGATTCATAGAGTCCTGCAGCTGAGAGTCCAGCCAAGTCCTCAACGTTAGCACTTGAACGGACAATTAATCGTGCATCCCCAGGAAATATTTTCTCTATACTATCAATAATATCCTTCGGTGGCTGCAAGGAAGAGACAAGTTCCTGGAGTTGACCGCATAAATTGTCAAGTTCACCGCCTTCAAGTTTTGCTGTTTCTATCTTATCGAGATAGGACTTAAAAGTTTCCACCAACTTGCTTTGCTCCAATGCCAACTCCATCGAACCAAATGGTATCACTGCCCCACCAGGAACATGAAAGGATGCTGGGACCCCGTGGTCATTGTAAACTGCCAATGAAGAAACACATCTTCAGGAACATCACAAATTTCAGTGATTGTATTATATATCGCTAGTTTTTCTCAATCAAGTCCCTAATCACGATAATTGAGATATATGAACCAATTACAACAAGAGCATGATGAGAAGTGAGAACGAAGGCATGTATACATCCTTTACATGACTAAATATGCCAATCCCAAACATAAAATCTGTTTCTAGTACAATTGAACATTTAAAATGATGATACCCTGTCCACATTGCCGACAACTCCAATTTTGTTTAACGACTACCCTTCATGTATTATTTGGCAGTGTAATAAATATCTTCTTATATTGTTTTGTAATACAGGGTGACACACAAAAACATAAAAATGATGAATTGGTGACCTTGGGCATATGAATACTGCAATCAGATTCCATTTCACAGATAAATATATCCTTTCAGAAAATTACCACAAGCAGAAGACTTAGCGCCCTAAGAAAAGATAGAAGGTTTGGTGAATAGAACAGCTACCTTTATCAGATGCTGCTGCCAATGAAGCTAAATGGCCACAAGCAGCAGCCTTTGCGCCTGAAGTCTCAGCCCCTGCATCAGCAAGTAAAAAAACTCCTCCAACAGAACCCTGCTTGGAAACACAACCATTGATAAATTGATAATCAACAAATCTTGGACATTGGCACTCTAGAAGAAAGAATAAGGTGGCTGAAATTTTGATGAAAACAGAATGCTGAACAACAATATAATAGTACCTGACTAGAGTGAGGAGCTTTTGTAGAAGACCAGGAAAGATCTTTGGGTCTGGGGGCTTCAACTGTTGATGACTCATCACCTGAAAGAGCTTTCACTGCGAATTTCTCGTTGCTATTATCAGATGAAGACAGATGAAGATTAACACCCTTTGAGGACGCATCCAGCCTTCAGTGTTCCACATGGGGACATACAAAAGGATTGAGTTAAAATATTGCATATCGGTAAAAAACAATGCAATTTTATACAATGAATAATATGTTTTCTGCATTTCAAAATGATAATAATAATAATAATAATAATAATATGTTTTCTAAATCAGGTCTTCCAGAAAAATAACCTCACATATTTCCCAATAAGCTTTTTTATATCAGCAACTTTATCATCGTCTTCACATGTCACGAAGACAACTTTCTCCTGTAAAATACCATTAATCTGTAACAAATTAATTTATAGATAATATAACTAATAGTTAGGGAGTTGAGACTTGCCTGCCGGGCCCTAACACCAAGATGAGATAAGTGAGGTAGCTCTTGCAAAAGGACAACTCCCACAATATTACTTCCTGCAGCCGTCACCTGCCAAATGTAACAACTGTAAGTACACCTTCTGTTCCACATTAAAATGTATGATTCGCCATCTGATAGCAAGTATTGAAAACCTCCTCATCTCCATCTGCTCTGTTGACCAGAAGAACAATTGATCCTTCCACCGATGATGGTATTGACCCGGGGACAATCCGATCAACCTGGTAGTCAAAAGAATGTTATATCATCATAAAGGCGGACTTCACAGTTTACACACAGTTACTATATCGAGCCATAACTGAATGGTCATTTCTCAATTAAAACCTTAAGATTACATTATTTAGGGAGGGAAAAAAAAGGCTTCCTACCATAAGAATTCTTTCTTCTTGACCAAGACCACTACACATAAACAAAACAAGCTTCATGAAACGAAGAAAACACACACAATTAACCAGACTACACCACCACAAATCTTACGTTAGGAAATCATTTATCCTACAAACGTGAGCTATTATCAGTCAACTTTTGTCCATACATTCTAACGCCTTGCCTTCACATGTCCATACATTCTAACGCCTTGCCTTCACAGGTTTGGCCAAACCTACGGGAAGACATAAATTGGACTGGCTCAATGTAGGAATATTTTAAAGATGCCCCAAACACTTTAACCTTACGTTAGGAGGACCCAATACGTGGAATGACAATCACAACGTGTATCCGTTGAATTTTAACTTAGCACCTCCTGCTCTAATACCATGATACTGTTAGAGAAATAAGCCAACTTTGATTTTCATATTCGAACAACTTGAACCGAATGACCTGCGTAGCAATTTCTTGTAACCAACAACCAGTTAAAGACGCCAACAATCTCATTAAACACAATGTTGCAGAAACATTATGAATACAACACAAGTAAAGATGACCATTTAAAACATCAGATACTTGTCCCAAGCAAAAGGACAAAGTAATCAAAAAGTTCAATAATCTCTTTCCTTCACCTTACAGACCTCAAAATTAAGGGTATGCCTGAAAGAAATACATTTATTTAACAGGCTTCAAATTTTATAATGTAAAACAGTTTTTCATCAATAAGATTTATGGATCTAAAATGGACATAAACATAGTCATCTTTAGAACAATATTTACAAAATAAACATTTGTAATTTCCTTTACAATTTATTGTCTGAATTGGTTTCTCTAAAATCTCAGACAGAGATATTACCATTCCTGTTTGTGTTCTTGGCAATTTGCTTATTAATGAAAGACGTAGGTAGTAGATGCGCAAGCAGAATATAGTGGTTTTTTATCATTATTATTATGTTAAGTGATAGGATTATCAACCAGAATATAGTACAATTGGAAATTCACATAAGACTCAATTTTTGTTTATTTTTTGCGATGAAATAAATGTAGGACAAGTGGGAACATAGAGAAGTTAGAGAAATATTGAGAGAAGAACATCACAGGGATAGGAAAATAGCATATTTTGTGATCCTTATTATTGGCCAAACTAATCTGAGACCATGTGGTTCATTTCCTAAATGAAATAGGAAAACCCAAACACTTGCACAACATAAGTTCTTGTATCCATGGGGGACATAGATTACAGTGAAATCTTTTGGGGGAAAAAATCTAAGATTTTGAAATTTTCCATTATCAAAGAGAATTTCAGCGTACCTGAACCAACATTCCAGCTGCAGCTCCTGGAACGAGGACATCCCAACCCTCTGAACCAAGTGTAGTTCTGACAGCTCTTAAAAAAAGGGTGCAGAGTTTTGAAACCTGAAAGATTACCCTGCAGCGGAGGCATATAGAACAAGTTTGAGAACAACATTTGCCATATATAATTGCCTACAAAACCAACAAGGTTTGGCAACAATAGTTTCTATATCACCGACATACTTCAGCTTGTGACGTAAAAGCTATAAAAATTACCACGTCAAACTGAATTAGTTAATTTAGTTTAAAAGTTGATGAAAAGTATACCCGGCACGAATCTCTGCTTCAGCATATGTCCTTACACTGTTCTCAGGAATACCAAAAGCTTTGCCCAACATCTGACAGAGCCATTGAAAATAATTTTGCTAAATGACCAGTTTAGTTTGCCCAGAACTTGAAGTTACTTGTACAACTAGTAGATTTGATATAGTTTAAAGTCTATTGGCTTTCCAGGAAAAAATATTTATGCAAATTATTCTCTCTTTCATATATATTTGCTTGTGTTCAAATGAAGCTTCTTAGCACACTTTTCAAGTCCATGCTTGATCTAAACTCAGAAATAGTCCATAAATTGTGTTACATAATTATAAAAAAAATAAAAAAAAAAAAAGGGCATCAGCCAGGATCATCAGCAGGAGATGACTCTGATTGATCATAAAATTTATCATATGTTTCACGTTTGGAACCCTAAATACAAAAAATACGGACCTGAACTTTTTGCGGAAATATTTGAAGAAGTGCTTCAGAATATTCTTCAGTTAACCTCCTAGCTCTATCAAGAGTAGCTTTAAGCCTTAATGCCCAGATTGTCTTCCCATCTTCACTTCCTTCAGAAAATAAGATAGGAATGGTTCAGTTAAAGAAAAAATAAATAATAATTAAAAAAAAAAAAAAAAGAGAGAGGAGGAGGAGACTTCCAACAAAAAGTTCTCTCATGTGAATTAGACCAAGAAAGAAGAGATTACAACCTTCTGTTTCAGAAAGTCCTTTCTCCTTCCAGGCAAGCAGCTCATTCTCAATAGCAGCACATTCATCGGACTTCCAGCCAGCTAATTTTACCTGATTAATCCCAACAATTAGAGCACCAAGTGGATCACTCCAAGAACTTATATTCTTCATGTTCACATTTTCTGCCAGCCAATTAGCACCGCCAGTAGCTTCAAGCACATTGAGGAATCTAATCACAAAAACGACAGTCAATAGTGCACTGGTCTCATTGCTAATGAGTGACAATAAGCGAACAGTTTCTTATCTAAATTGTCGCACATTAGTAGCATCTTGTAGGCAATCTGTATTACATTCGACACAATTCTTTTTGTTAAGTCCCCATAATTTGAGAATATAACAGTAGACCCTTAAAGACCAAGATTTTGCAGAGTATACCAATTATGAGGTGCCAAAGAAATAAGTTAAAAAAATTAGCTTTGGCAATCAATTGAAAGTCAGATAACTAAAAGGCTAAAGAAACAAAAAAAAAATTCTCGAAGCAGGCAAGACATCGATCTACAAGTTCAAGAATGTTGCGAATGAAGAACTGAAACTATGTCTTTTAGCTTGATGGCATTTTAGGCAAAATTATTTTAGCTCTGCCTCAGTCTACCAATATCCATCATTAAGGTAGGCCTGGGTTGTTCATGTCTTGCTTTATGTACTTTGCTGGCCACCACGTTCAGATTGTCCATACAAGTGATCTATTGGTATTACCTCTGCAACTAATAAAGTGCACTGTTTTCTAACTAATTCTTGCAGAATGTGTCTTCCACCCCCAAAATCCTAAGCTCTCCAATTCCTAGATTCTCCCTGTCTCTTTCACATCTTCCCAATATGTTTTCTTCAGAATTAGTAGCAGTACTAGCTTAGTCTGCGATGCATCCAAAATCCTAAACCAGAATAACTCATGCTTGGTACTTAAGTTCTATTTCCTCATTGTTGGAAATAATAATCATTAATAAAATACTATGGAGATCTTTCTGACTGTAACGATGCAATCATAATATACACTTAACTAGAAAACTTTGCGTCCAAAATCCATCTGACTTTCAAGGCATAATTAGTCTTTCTGTATGTTCATCTTGTAAAAGGAAATAACGAACCAGCTTTGATAGTCTTAACAGGTGCACATGTCTATAAGGTTTCAAGTCCAAATACAACAATGGCTCAGTAAAAGAAACATAGGGTTGGAAATGTTTATAGCACCCTGAAAAAACTTCTGCTTTGAAAACTTTTTATTTTATTTAAGAACAGAAGTGGAATTTGCACATAAGCTTTTGATCATCAAAGAAGAAGGAAGGAAAAAGTCTTAAGGCCAATATGATCCGTACCTGCTTAAGACAAGAAATGAATATTCCTCAAGCCCAATCTCACAGAGACGCCACTGTGCCCCATAAGAGAAGGAAAAGAAAAAAGAACGAACAACAACCACGAAATTATTAGCTATAACTAGCAGGTATGGGCTTATTTACACAAGTCACTTTAAGCTTATGCTGCACAATAACTGAAAATGATCTCACCTTTTGACGCATGGCTATTGCAGCATCAGGAGCATCATTTCTAAGACCACTTTCAAGACCCTTTACAATTATTCCTCTTAAAGCATTCAGTGATTGCATGGTTTGGAACAACAAGCCACTGGTATTACTCGCTGCAACATTACTTTTTTCTTCTCCAGCGTCCAAACTCTGGAAATAAGCAAACATTTACCTTTTGTGGTTATGCCACAATCAGACTAAAGAAGCTAAACATCAACCACATTAGGAAACCAATAAAGGATCAAAAAGTACCATAACAAGAAAGAGTAAGAGACATGCAATTCTCAGTTAATAAAAAAAAATGCAATTCTAAACTCAGAAAAAAAATTACATCTTTTATTTAGGAGGAGGAAATAAATAACAACAGTATGATGATCGCCTCATTCCCACCAAAATTAGATGGCTCCAAGGACAGGAGAAAGAAGGGATCAAATGATGTTACTACAAAAACAGTTATTAACCCAATGGAAGAAAAACACAACCAATCGTTTCCTCCCTTGAAATCAGCTTCAGGCCCCAGCATTTCCACACTTTACAATTGTCAAAATTCAAGTAATGAGATGGTTTATCCACCTTTGACAACTAATCTCCAAGCTGGCTTGTTGAAAATACGCATTTAAGGATATAGTCCCATGATGGACAGTCATGAGCAAATGAAGAGATTGGTATGCATCAACTAACCCGAAGAACTAGCTCAAGCTTCATGCCAAATGGTGTCTAAATATCAAACTGACTTGGAGTGGACTCATATTGGCAGAATCCAATCGGTTAATAGCCTAAAAGACAAATGTATGACAAGTGGTATAGAGCCAATGCTTCAATAAATCCAAAGATCAAAAGAAGTTTTGCTTTTCTTGTTTTCACAGTGGAGTTTTGGTAACTCCCATACGTGGCTTCCACACCATAGATATCATTTATCACTAATAGGATACATTGATAAGCATTAGGGAGTATTGTATTTGTGCCAAGTGGTGAGAGTTGCTGGATCTAATATCATACTCAATATACCATGGTCGGATTAGTCAAGGGCACCAATAAAAGAATTAAATTGGATCTAATATTGTCACTAAACAACAGGCATTCACCTTTTTACACTCCAAAAACAAGGTAAGGGCTGAATGGCCACATTCGTCCAGAGATTCCTTGATGGATTCAAGTTGTTCGGCAAGGCTTCATATGAAGAAAAAATCAGACATAATCAACCAAGTCAGGGTATTCCACCCATAAAATAGCACGGTTAATGAGATTAAAAATAGAATTCAAAGACTAAGAAAAAATGAACTTGACAGTTTCATAAAGGCTGGTCGGTTCAGCTACACTAATACTGGCCTCTTCTATAATATAGCCACCTTTGTATTACAGGGGAAATTTGTTGATACTTTTAAATTCAAACCGAAGGAAAAAAAAAAAAATGAACATGGACTAGCTTTTAGCAATATAATCAAAACTGAAAATAAAATAAACTATGTACTTAGCAGATTGTGAGGGGTTGGTTATAGAGATATAAATGATTTATGCAAAAAAAAATGACTTATCGAAATATCAACAAGTGATTATGGAGACAACATATGTGGAAAATAGTGTCCAAGAAAAAATTTAAATTTGAACCAATAGTGGAGGCAATATTGGTTCACAAAAAACTATTATAAGATTATGGTTTAGCCATAATATGGTTCCACAAGATTGCTTTAGCAATTATTCCAAAAATTGTTAGAACTTTTCTTCCGTTTTCTTTCGAACAAAAAGTTATCGTGCATTGACTATTTAATTATATACAAGACAACTGAAAAAAACATTAATATTGTAACGAATTGTAAGTTCACAAAATCAACCATGAGATGAAGCAATTCTAAAGTTATTATCTGCATTGTTCCAAACCTTCCAGCATTGAAGAAATCTTTCAGTTCCTGATGGAATATCTTGAACTGCTCCACAAATGCTTCACTGTATTCCCCTGGGTTTTTGGTTATTCTTGCAAGCATAGCTTCAGTAGAAACCAAATCTTCAGGACCAGCATTTCGATGAAGCTTGTTTTGTATTGTATGCTTAATTTCTTGCTGAAATATAAAAACTTATGAACATTAACATTTATCTATTACGCCAAACAATAAAGAATCTAGTGATCTGCAAGGTATAACCTTGAGATCATGAGGAATATCATTCCGATGAGCAATATCTCTTATTCGTGTTAGCGGCACAGATGCAGTAAATTCTGCCTTAAAAGATGGTAGACATGGATGAATCTTGCGGACAACGAGTATTTCCTGAATATAGAATATTAACTTTATCAATTAAGAGGAGAAAATATTGTAACAACTGCTAGGCAGGAAATTAATCAAAGCAAATAGAAGAAAGAGTATAAGAAAAAGTGCTTATAATTTACATGTCTAATATTTTAAACTATTTCACATTTTAGTAATTTATGAATGTATGATACACCTCGTGATTTATATAAAATTGGACAGAACAACACAATAGCCAGGGTTAAAGTCACACAATGAACTAATGAAGTAGCGCCTTTGAAGACCACTTTCAACAAAAATAAAGGTAACCAACTCTTTGCAACTGCTCATCATCATGACGGAATAAAACAAAGAGAAGCGGCCATCTAAAGTCCAATTTGAACGAAATGAAAAAAACACCTGGAGTGATGTATCTTTCCTACAATAAATCCATTCCAATTCCCTGAATATAAGCCGGGAAATCTCAGCATGCCTGTTTGGCCGGTGATGACCTCCATCTTCAAAGCAGGAAATTTGGCCTGTGTTTATCCACTGCATAAGAAGAAGATCTAAGAAGTGCATGAAAGAACCAATTAAAGATAAACATAAAAGGTAAGAGAAAATGTGAAGAAAACCTTCAAGTAGATGGCTGAATATATGAGTGCATCAAGCCTATCACTTTCCAAGTTTTCAACTATTAGGTCCCGTACGATTTCAAGCTTCAATCGTGAAAGGTGTGTTTGTTAGCAAGAGAGATAGGGACATTGATCTCAAGACGACAAAAAAAATTACAAAAGCCAGGAGACATTAATTGAAAATTCATCTTGGGTTTAGACTACTAAATTCAAAAGTTGTAACAAGAGAACACAGAACTCCTTATTCACACTTGTGAAGTGCCACAATGTATATAAACTAAGGCCTGCATATATTATGATATAACTGACTATACAAATGTTAACTAAAATAAGCATAAAACTCATATGTGATAAAATAAATTAAAAAATACGTCCAGTAGAATACCTTTCTCCACCAATTTCTCGCATTTCGATCACCTTCAACTAATTTTAAAGCCAATCCTTCAAGACCTGAGGTGTCCCATATTCTTTCAGTTTCACGGGCTCGATGCTCATTTGACCGCATGAAGGAGGCAGCCTTTCCTTGCCATTGTCCAACAAAAGGACTCATCTCTACCTCCAAAGGAGCAGCAGATTCAGCAGTTACAGATCCATTTTCACCTACATCATCCTCTTCCTCCAATGCCAATACATAAACAGCCTCCCCGGTGTTGTTCCAGTGACAAACAATTCCATAACTCCCACATTTGGGCACCTCTATTACTCGGTTTTCACCACTTTCCCATAACAAACTCTTATCCTTCCCCACAATAACAAACTTATACTCAATAGACTCAGCCCCTTCCAACTCTAATTGGCACACCCACCCGCTCTCAGTCCAATTCAAAGGCACCTTCTTCTTCCATGAACCCAATTCTTTTGTTGATCCTAAAATAACAACGTGCTCTCCAAATTCAACTTGGTGATCCAGCCGAAAATTTAACCGCATTTTGTCACGCCCTGACTTTGATTTTGTCTTTTTCTTCCTCTCCTCCACTCTAACAAGGAAAAGGGAGAAGAAAATGAAAACAAAGAAAAAGGAAAGGATTTTGTTACTACTTTTCCTGGCTTCAAAGAACAATGCTTATAGGATCCTAAGCCATTCCATTAGCATCTCATTTTTTGCTAAATAGCTCAAACGTAATATAATAGCAGTAACAACGAAAGGTGCATGTAAAACTCCGTAATAACCTCAAAACATTTCAGTTACGACCTGCAAAGGCCGTCCAATCCATCAAAAATTCCTTTATAAACCATACATATATCCAATATACATAAACAGATATATGTCTGTATACAACACACAAACGTATTTATTTTTTGCAAAATATTCTTCGTAACAGAAAGATTGTAAAATGCAGAGAAAAACAAAACACAACAAAATGAGACTCAGTAGCGGAAGCCATAGGCAATTCCTAAAAAAAATAAAAACATTTCTCCGCAAAATGTGCTTCGTAACAGAGAAAACGTAAAATACGGGGAACAAAAAAGAAAGAACACTCAGTATTGGAAGCCGTAGCCAAGTCCTAAAAAATAAAACAGAATAAAGTAAAAAACATTTCTCCGAAAAATGTGCTTCGTGACAGAGAAAATGTAAAAAACAGGGGGAAAAACAAACAAAACAAGAGAGATTCAGTTGTGGAAGCCATAGCCAAGGCCTAAAAAATAAAAGAAATAAAATAAAAACATTTCTCCACGACTTTCATCATCAATCGCATACATTTCTGCATTCTTACAATGAACCGAAAATTCCGATCGGAAACCGAGACAGAGCAAAACACACAAAATCAAAAGAACAGAAAAAGAAAAGAAGGCAAAAGGTGATAAGCTCAATTCGATAAGATATGCTATAGAGGGCGAGAAAGTACTTGGAAGCAGAAGAGGAAACACCGGCGGCGCAGATGATCGGAGGCGAGCGGCGGAGACGAAGAGGAAGGGAAGAAATCCTGCTTTGTCCGGCGGAGAAGGGAACCGCCGGAGACCTTCCTCGGCGATCGGCGAATATGAATTGCTTCCGATGAAGGCTTTG
This sequence comes from Artocarpus hirsutus, assembly GCA_946598075.1. NCBI lineage: Eukaryota > Viridiplantae > Streptophyta > Magnoliopsida > Rosales > Moraceae > Artocarpus > Artocarpus hirsutus. The sequence continues at coordinate 84,477 of CAMOHE010032583.1, read as the reverse complement.
CGAAGCGACGGAGCTGCGAAATACACGCAGAGAATCCATGTGAGAGATTCGAAAATCGAGAGAGAGAGAGAGAGAGAGTGATCAGTGGTGCAATGGACAGAGGGAGAGAGAGTGAGACAGCAAAATTATTTGAGGATGGATTGGAGAAGTGAGCCGCTGCGAGTTTGGCACTCCGCGCCCGCCACGTGGCAACTATTTTTGGATGCTGATTAAACAATAATTACCAAATAATAAATCTCGACAGACACTTTCGTTGTTCAATTCAATTCAAAAAAAAAAAAAAAAAAAAAACAAAAAGTATCCTAAAAAAAAAAAAAAGAACAGATACTTTTTTCTTTCTTTTTCTTTTTTTTTTTTCAAAAGGTCAATGGATATTATTAGATACCAAAAAAAAAAAAAAAAAAAGCTATGTACCCTAGTTAGCCCTTGACTCATCATAACTTGACCATAGCACACCAAAGCCCGTGCATTGGTGTCATGGGCCATGAAGGGGGTGCAGAGCTCATCCAAATCATTGCAAGGCAAAATTCAAGTGTTGGCTACTAGCATGGGCAAGGCCAAGTGGTAGCCAAATGGATCAATTAGCACGCAGGCAGGTAGTCGAACGTGCACATGGGCTCATATGGGCACACTAGGAGTAGGCAACATGAACGTGAGGGTAGGTTGACTCGCACATAGCTTCGAAAAGCTAGCTTAGGACAAGCGAGCGAGAATCTTGAGCCTCAATAGGCTGACTTTAGACAAGCTTGCGAGGAAAGCTTGGACTCGGTCAAAGACTATGCTGGCATGATCAAACCTCGAGCTAAGTGGTGTGTACGTGAGGGACTTGCTATTGCGCACGGTTTCAATGCTTGATTTACACGCACGATGTGGGACAGGTGGTGGAGTTGGTTATTCATATCCCACTTCTCGCCCAACTAGGCATTATGGCTTAGACCACGAGCAACCATGCACTGGGAAGGTTGAAACTTGTGGGACAGTGGCGCAATCAGGCCCGATGGTGCCGAGATGATCAAGAACAATTAGTACGTGGTCAAAGGAACATTAGGATGTGCTTTCACACGACAAGAGTGGTTTCACTCAACGAAAAACATGGGAAACTTAATGGATAAGTGCCCTATGTAGTTGAGGGTGTCAACCATCGTCTATAAAGAATCCTTGCTAGGCTGTTTTGAGAAATGGAGTATGTGATCTAGCGATTTAAGCCTTAGCTTGTTGTATTTCCTTTATGTGTGACTGATAAAAGTTAGGAAGGATTTTTGTAAAGTGTGTGTCACTTGTGCTATTTAGTTGCCTTTAGTTTGTTGGTTGTGTTGCCTTTGTGTTGGTTTTATTGTGTGCAAGTAGGCGGGCTAAGTCGCGGACTATTTAACATCATCATAGTGGTTGGATTTTGGCGAAAAATCTGACCATGTGACAATTGGCATCAAAGCTTCATTCAAGAATGGGACAGAAACATGAATGACCTAAAGGAACGTGTGGCTCGGTTGGAGGACTTCATTGGAGCTCCTCAATCGGATGATGCATTTAGCTTGGTGGTTCAATGAGAGAGACAGAGGGAGCAATTAGTCACCTTCAACACTACTTGATGTAACCCAAATTGAACCCTCTGCTTTTAGTCCTTTATATGGCGTAAAAAACTTATTTGGATCCAAGATGTGGTCCACTGCAAACCCAAGTGTAGGTTGTCTCAAGTAATAAAGTCTCGGTGAATCTAAGGTTGAATCCAGGGGGAAGACTTTCACCTTAAATACTTAAGTTTACAAATATTTAAAATAAAAATAAATATTTACAAATATTATTTACAATTTATTGGCTAGAGTTCAACAGAATTTTGAGCTGCAAAACAATAGAAAATAAATAATTATAGTAAAAGAAATAATAAGAATAATAAAAGTGTTGTGGTTAGAGGATCTACCTAAGCTAATTCATTAAAGTTCATTTTTACCCTTTATAATTATTTGTAATTAGGCTAAGAATACACTATATTATCCTCTGTCTACAATAAATAAAAAATTACGAAGCATTCACTGTATCAATCTATGTCGACAACGCAGCAGAAACTCATTATTACAAATAATATTAGCTAATATTTATTTCAACATTTTTACTTGTTAATGAAGATTAAGAATTTACCCTAACATTCTCTATTGTTAACTAATTCAAAGTCTTCCTAAATATTATCTATGCCAATCTATGATGCTGTTAAATCAAATCCATCTTTTAACAAGAAATATAGTTAAAACTAGTATTAACCGTACTTTAAAATAATTTTGATATTATTTCCACTTAAAGAGTGAAAATTAACTCAACTAATTTTGCCAAAGTTTTAAAAATAAAATTTAAAAATCTGTTTTAAAATAAAAACAACAAAAATATTTTGAAAACAAAATATTATTTTTATTAATATTAATTATTACAAAAAATAAATATACACATAGTCTAAGAAAGATCCTAACTTTCACATAAGTTCTGCAATCTTAGACTAGTCGGAGAACCTCCTTTAGGCTAAGCCCCTTTAGGCTAAGCCTTTCCGGAAAATTCAGGATGAATTTTAGGATGAATTTTAGAAGCTAAAGAACCTTGCCTTTTATAAGCGAGGCCTGAGGGCATTCAGATAAAATTCATCCAAAATTTGTCAATGGCAGGTGAGGTTTTTGTATTATTATTATTATTATTTTCTGTTTTCTTCCTCCAAATAAGCTTCCTTCGGCGTGCAGATTTTTGGTCGAGATCCATTGCTTCACGACTAAGGGACGGACAAGTCAACAATGATCGTGGCCTTCAGACGCACAAACCAAGACTATATATAAGACTATTTACATGGTCCGAATCGAGTCAAACAAATGGAGTTTGACCTTAGCTTTGGGTTCTCTTTTTGGACTGTTTGATCAAATCTTCAACAGACAAAAAAATCATGGGAGCACGAGATTCGCGTGAAGTTGGGTGCACAAGATTCGCGTGAAGTTGGGTGCACAAGATTCGCGTGAAGTTGGTTGCACAAGATTTAAATGGCTGACATTCAGGGCCCACCACTGGCGCGATTGTCTAGCTCGGGCGCGCATCATGTGCATGTCTTGCATGCGCCAATTAGAGAGTGACATGTGGCATTCGGTGGAGAGAAAAGCTCATTTTCTCGTATATCTTATCTAATTTTGCTCATTTTGACACCGTTTTCTCCATTTTTGCTCAAGATTTCAAATCTATAAACAAATAATTGAAACAAAATTAGTTATTTTACAAACTTAACATTTACAATAATTATAAAAATAATTAATTCACATTAGAACACATTAGAAATTGTTACAAACTTATAAAAATTCGGGCCTTTATGATTTCACAATGATATATTATTTAAGACATGAAAATATTTTTAGAAATTATTAAAAATATATTCACAAACTAAAAACTTATTCTCAAATACATTAAAACTAAAAATAAAATCACAAAAGATTATTTTTAACGTTTTAATTAATTTCATACAAACACATATTTAACACATAAAGACGACTCTTAGAAATTACCAATAATATTCTTAAACATAAAAACAAACTAAAATCACATATTTAAACATATTTTCACACTAAGACCAAAAAATCCTATTTAACATAAAAATGTTTTAATTAAGGAGTTTAATGACAAGTAATAATGGAAAACAAATGATTGTATCTTTAAGAAATATGTGTTTTTACGTGTTCATCACTACTTATCCCAAATTAAGGAAGGAAACGGAGACTCGGTTCTTGTCAACATTAGAGGACTTTGTGACCCTTGTTAACTTGATGAAAGGAAACCTCAAGAGCTTAGAAGATGAAGTTGCCTTGTTGAAGCAAGCTTTGCACAACCCATAGCTCACGATGGTATGGTTTCAAAGAATTCTGAAACTAAATTCTTTGAATAGCAACCACAATGCTAAGGAATTGGGAAATTTCTTGTGGGACATAGAGCAATACTTCAAGGCTGCTTGGATTCCAAAGGCAGAGAAGGTGACCATCACAAGTATGTACATGACTGGGGGTGCCAAACTCTAGTGGTGGACTCAGATGGCTAATGATGCTAGCATCAATAGAACAAAGATCAAGGATTGGGAAACACTAAAAGAGGAATTGAAGGATCAGTTCTTATATTTCAATACAACTTGGGTTGTGAGGGAGTCTCTTTAGAAGCTGAAACATTCAAGGATTGTTCAAGATTATGTTAAAGATTTCATTTATTTAATGCTTGATATTCAAGATATGTCAAAATATGACAAATTATTTAATTTTATGTCAGGATTGTAGACTTCACCGCAAGCTGAACTACGAAGGCAAGGGGTCAAGGATCTCCCCACTACCACGGCCACTGTAGATGGATTGATGGAATTCAATATTGTTGGCTCTATAAAGAATAAGAATGAGGGTGATGGGAAGAAAGGCAAATCTGTAGCTAAGGACAATAACAGCAAGAAGTCCATTGATTTGAAGGGAAGAAAAGTTGCATGTCTAGCAAGTCCAGGAGCTAGTCCCAGTCCAACGAGAAAAAGCAAGAGAGTTTCATGTGTGATGTTCCACATCGAGCTAAGGATTGTTTAAAGAAAGAGCGGCTCAATGCCCTAGCCTTACAAGGGGAAAAAGCTAAAGTGGAAGCAAAAGCCTTAAGGGTGAACCTGTTGCAGTTGATGAATGCTATTACTGCTACAAGTCTTCACCAACCAAAGGCTTAATGCGTGTGATGGTTTAGGTTAATAGAAAGAAGTTTGGGCAGTGTTGGACATGAGATGACTAGTAACTTCCTATCACAAAAAGTCATGGCACGTCTCAGGCTAACAGGAACCAAAGCTCATCCAAGATGAAGGTAGCAAATTTGGGAGCAATTCTAGTCCATGGTACAGCCACGACTAATCTCAGGGTTGGTTCTTGGAAAAGTGAGTGTAATCTTACAATTATTTCCCTTGATGACTTTGATTTGATTCTCGATATTGAGTTCTTTATTCGGGCCAAAGTAACTCTAATGCCTCATTTGTATGGCATGATGGTGAACGATGAGGAATCACCTTCCTAAATGCAAGTCGAGTATGTGGGGAAGCAAAGCAATATTGAGATGCAGTCGGCAAAGGAGCTCAAGGCAGGAATTAAAAAAGGCAAGACGACCCTTGTTGTAGCACTTGTTGAGATCAAGCCCGACCAGTTTGTGGAGGTGCCTGATGAGATTGCGGTTGTCTTGAAGGAGTTTACTAATTTGATGCCTCCAAAATTTCCTAGAGAACTTCCATTAAGGAGAGTTGTGTTAGGATGGGTGCCCTAAGAATAATTACCTAAATTGTTTTTATGACTTTTTTGCTTGAATAAATAATAATACAAATATTTCATGTATTAATAATAGTCATCATTATTTTCATAACAATGATGGTATATTAGGAAAATGTGATCTATAACTATTATGACCAAATCTTAGAATTGGGCATATATAGAGTTTCTATGCAGAAAAGACTCAGAAATTAATAATCTAAATTACATAGTCTATAGTCTATATATAGAGTTGGTCATTTTATACATGACAAGACTATAATAGGAATATACATCCAAATGAGAAGGTAGCTTATCTTGGTCGTTGGAGCAAAATGACTGTATGATGGACATATTGGTGTGATAGGCCTAATGGTGGTTGCACACTGGACTGGACCTAAAGTTGAATTGATTTAATAATAATTTCATTTAACTTAAATCAATTCTCTTTAATAATGGTTTATATGTTATCTTAATCTTGAAGTGGATTCACGACTCTATGTTTATAGCTTGTATTTTTTGATATGCTAAAAGCAGAAGTTCCAATGATTGAAGGCTCCATTGTAGGTATGTCGGAGATGTAACCTATATTCAATGAGAGCATAATCCATAAACATAGAGTCTATAGTTCTCTACTAAAGAATCAATGTTATCTTTTCAAAGGCATTATTCTTGTATGGAAAAATATATGTCGGTCATCTAGATATATATGATAACTGGATGATATTCCTTTTGTATGTGTTATAAAAGGAATGATTTTTGATGGTGAAATAATAAAACTTTGAGATAAAATAATCGAAAGGTAAAACGAAACTAAGTCCTTCATTCAATTATGATAACTTATGTGGATACACATAGTGTAACGTCCCTTCAAGGGAGGTCAAAGTTACCGCCTTAAACATCTATTATTTTTGACAAAACATAATTTTTACGGAATCTAGATAAATGAAGTAATACGAAAATAGCTTGATTTTTTTGAAACATGATTTATTAATTAAATCAAATAAACTACATCTAAAAATAAAAACATTGTTGCAACATTACCAAAAACCTTAAACTTGACAAAATATTTTTAACTTAAAGAATCTCATAAAATAAATAAAAAACTAAAATTTGTGGAATTATAAATAATTGAATAAAAGTTTAAATCATCATTAATTCAAGATATGTGACTTTGATATTCCGTTTCCGCCACCACGCACACACCCATACCGAGCTCCTCTATTCTCATACCTAACTCTTGTTCCTAGCTATAATATGAGAAACATATAGTAAGCATAATGTTTAGTAAGTACACCCTAGCTCTCACAAAATATTTTCATCAATTAACAATGTTCAACAAAATAAATCCATCACTAAGTAAATATATATTTTAAATAATATATATAGTAATACTTCAAAATATTCATCCATTGTAGGGCCTTTGCGTTGTACCGTCATAGTGCACTAGTCATGTAAAGAGTGAAGGAGCGACTCCCAAAGCAACCATAACCAGATGAAGCGACTGCTTAACGGTCAACCTACTCACTAAATTCCATCATCATCATCCATCCATCAAGTGTACAACGGCTCTTTAAAGCATCAAAATAATAATATAGATATGACATATATATAGGTTTTCATAAAAAAGATATCCATCAAATAATGAGGTAAAAATAACATAATCTTTTCATTGTTTATAATCAATTTCGTCGTTATTGAAAATCCTCATCTTGAAACATCTTATATAATATATCATCAACATTAACCTTTTTAATTTTCAACAATCATATTGTAGTTGAGAGATATGCTTACATGATCTCTAGACTTACACAACTTTCAATGGTAGGTGACACGATACCTCGGGTATTTGTTGCGCTCGCTTCTTTGAAGAGTTCATGCCAAACATTCATATTGACCATAGGTCACTAATAATACCATTAACAATATATAAATATCTCATACTATCATTGAACATTACCTTGTCACATAATAGCATTAAGAAGCACAAAATCACAATTTATGACCCTAGAGCATAATGCCCAAAAGTAGGTAGAATGACCTTTACTCACTTAAAAATTCATAATAATTTCATCTTAACTCTAAATCAGTCAAAACTAGTGGCATTAGAAACTAGACTCAAAAACAAAGATTTTGATATATTGTATGCACATTTTGACAATAATTTGCATGACAAAAAAGTCCTCGAAAATAAGTCTAAAATTTAGATACGTGTAACACTGCACAGTTTTCTAGTTCAACTTCAAAAAATCATAACTATTTAATGAAAACTCCAATTCATGCTATTCAAAAACTAAATGAAATCACTAGAACACAACAACTATCAAGTGTTTGTATGAAAAGTAGACATAAGGTATCAAACAATTCAATACTAATCCATGTCCTAATAAAACCTTAATTAAAATTATAAACACATAATTAACATGACAATAATTGATAATAAAATGCACCCATAAAGATCTACATAACAAAAATATAAAGATCTGCGATATCTTTGATCTAGGGTTTAATGATAGGTTAATCAAAAAAAAAAAAAAAAAACAAATCATCATTATTTTTAATCACTAATTGATATGAAATACATACAATAAAAGAATCCATGTGATAATAATTATAATTAGAGTTATAATACTAATCTATCATACTAAAGCATGAAACAAACACATTAAAAGATTGATACACTTACCCATATGAGTGCAATTAGGGAGATTAAAAACCTTGATAAGGCCAAAGAAAACCAAGCATGAAGCCAATCAATGAGGAATGAATGAGACATGTGATTAGGGTTATTAATAAAAGGTTTTTTTTTTTTTTTTTTTTTTTTTTTAGTTTTTATGCGTGAACTACTTATAAAACCCTAAGAAATCTTTTTTTTTTTTTCACATGCAATTCTTTTTCCTTTTTTTTAGGTCTATGTGTATTTTTTTTTTTTCATTTCTCAACAAAGATTCGCCGCACGCCCACCTTAAGGCTTAAATCTCACATACTTTATGTTTATATAAATTCATATATACATACGTGCAACATATAATAAGTTATATATTTAAGATATATTCTCCCATTATACATATAATTTAACTTATTTATTCTCATATATATATATATATATAATAATAATAATAATAATAAAAATAAATCACTTAATTGATTTCTTCTCATTATATTTTATTTTATTAAAAGAAAACAAAACAAAATACATCATCACATCATTAATTCATATTAACCATAATCCCCACATAAGTGGCATGAACCTTTTCTAGTACATCAAAACCCTCATGATTGTCACCTATAACATTACTAAATAACACGTTAGTAATAATATCACTGTCGTCAATTATAGCATTAAACTCTACATTTATCATTAATTAAAAAAAGGGTATTACAATCCCTCCTACCTTATAAAAGTTTCATCCTTGAAACTTAGAACAATTTAGGATATCTAGTTTTCGTATCATTCTTTCGTTCCCATGTTGCCTTCTCCACTCGATGGTTATGCCAGAGCACTTTCACTAATGCAATCTCTTTGTTCCCTAACTTTTAGACTTCTCTATCCAAAGTCTCTATAGGTTTTACCTCATAACTCAAGTCTTCTCGAACTTGTATTGTTGGTGGTTTGATCACATGTTCAAGGTCTGCTACATACTTCTTCAAAATTGAGACATGGAAAATATTGTGAATGGTTGATATCTCCTCAGGTAAGTCTAACTCATAGGCCATATTACTAACTCGCTTGTTAATCTCGTAAGGTCCTATATAACGAAACTAAGCTTTCCTTTCTTGCAAAATGTTATTACTCCCTTCACTGGGGCCACTTTGATAAAAACAAAGTCACCTACATCAAACTCTAGAGGCCTCCATCGAACATCAGCGTAGCTTTTTTGTCAGCTCTGAGCAGTCTCAATTCTTTGGCGAATGATCTTCATTGCTTTTATAGTCTTATATACAAAGTTTGTCTTATTTTTCATCTCAATTTCCATCTCTTTTTTCTTTCTTGCTTCGTGCCAATAAATTGGCATCTTACATCACCTACCGTATAACACCTCATAGGGTGCCATCCCTATTATCGCCTGATAACTGTTATTGTAAGCAAATTCTACTAATGTTAATTTCTCACACCAAATGCTTTTGAAGTCTAGAGCACAAGTACAAAGCATGTCCTCTAATATCTGATTAGTCCTCTTAGTCTATCTATTGTCTAAGGATGAGGGGCAATACTAAATTATAGTTTCGTTCCCATAATTGCCTAAACACTTTTCCAAAAGTGTGATGTAAATCTACTATCTTTATCCAAAATAATAGATTTAGGAACATTGTGAAGTCTCACTATCTCCTTAACATTAGCTCGACAAGCTTCTCTAATGAATGCGCCATCCTCACCACTAGAAAATGCACTAATTTTATCAACTTATCGACTATCACCCTAAATGGCATCGAATCCCTTGGTAGTCTTGGGTAAACCATTGATGAAGTCCATGGCTATATCTTCCCATTTCCACTCAAGTACCTAAATAGACTGTAATACACCTCCTAGTCTCGGATATTTAGCCTTGACTTGTTTGTAGATCAAGCATCTCTTCAGATATTTAAAAGCATCTCTCTTTATTTCAAACAACGAAAAATTATTTCTCATGTCATTATTACATCTTGGTGGATCTAGGATACATATTATAAGGTGTAACATGAGCTTTTTCTAACGCTTTTTTTCTCAAGTCATTAATGTTTGGCACACATAGTCAATCTCTAAAAAATAGAACTCCATTGTTAAAAACATGGAAACCATCACATTTTTCCTCCTTTACCTATTGTTTGATCCTCAGAAGACTCGGATCTTGATCTTGTTTCTCTTGGATGTCATCAAACAATGTCAGAGTCAAAGTCAAAGATGATAGTCGTCCTGGAATCAACTCTATACCAAAATCCACAATCTCCTTTTGCAATGGCTGGGACCTTTCTTTTATTGACACCAATACAGTAGAATATTTTCTACTTAATGCATTAGCCACCTTGTTCGCCTTACCTAGATGATCAAGGATCTCATAGCCATAGTCTTTTACCAACTTAAGCCATTTTTATTGTTGCATTTTCAAGTCTTTCTACATGAAAAAATACTTCAAGCTCTGGTGATTGATGAAAATCTTGCAATGGACTCTGTACAAATAGTGCTTCCAAATGTTAAGTGTCAAAACCATAGTTGCTAATTCCAAATCATGAGTGGAGTATTTCTTCTCATAATCTTTTAACTGTCTTAAGGCATAGTTCATTACTTTTTCATGTTACATTAACACGGCACCAATACCCATTTTTATAGATCACAAACCCTACACGCCTTTCAAAATTGTCAGAATAGGTGTGCTTATTAGTCTCCTTTTTAACTCTTAGAAACTTTGCTCACATTCATCACTCCATTCAAACTTCTTTCCCTTTCAAGTAAGTGTTGTTAGAGGCATAATCGACTTGGAAAGGCCTTCCACAAACTTCCTGTAATATCCCACTAACCTTAAGAAACTTCTTATCTCACTAAACGTCTTTGGTCGACTCTAATTGTTAACAGCTTCTACCTTTGTAGGATCAACCATCATACCATGTTTAGAGATCATATGGTCCAAGAAAGCTACACGGTCTAGCTAGAATTCACATTTTTAGAATTTGGCATAAAGCTAATGATTCTTCAACATTTACAACACAATCCTTAAATGCTCACTATGCTCCTCTTGAGACTTTGAGTAAATAAGGATGTCGTCGATAAATACAATCATAAATTTATCAAGGGAATCTCTAAACACTCTATTTATTAGATCCATAAATACTATAGGAGCATTTGTCAACCCAAAAAGTATGATCATAAACTCATAGTGACTGTAACTCGTCCAAAAAGTAGACTTAGGAATATATTCTTCCTTCATCTTCAATTGATGGTTACCTGACCTTAAGTTGATCTTAGAGAAAACTATCACACCTCTCATTTGATCAAACAAATCAACAATCCTCAGTAATGGGTACTTGTTTCTTATAGTCACCTTGTTCAGCTCTCGATAGTCTATGCAAAGCCTCATTGACCCATCCTTCTTCTTCATAAATGATATCGGCGCTCCCCACAGTGAATGGTTTGGTTGAATTAATCCTTTCTCAAGAAGCTCTTTTAGCTGCTCGTGTGATTCTTTCAACTCTACAGGTGCTACTTGATACGGAGCTTTTGAGATAGGCCCCATACCAGACATAAGTTTAATCCTGAATTGAATCTCCCTATTAGGTAGTAACCTTGGCAAATCATTAGGAAATACCTTAGTGAATTTACTAACAACTGGCACATCATCAATCTTTAGCTTTTCTTCCTCCTTCTTGTAAACTATGCTAGCTACAAAGCCCATACATCCATTAGCTAACATTTTCTGAGCCTTCACTGCAGATAGAAATATCTTTGTCTTTTTCCTTGATTTGCCAACAAATTTAAACTATTTTTCACCTTCAAGTCTACACACAACTCATCGCTTTCGGCATTCAGTGGATGCATTATACTTGTCTAAGAAATCCATCTCTGAGATCACATCATAATTGTAAATGTCGAGTACTATCAAATCACTATAAAGCTCTCTATCAATAATTTTTATCAACACCACATGTAGCCAATTAGTAGACATTATGACTTCCCCAGAGGATAATGACGTCGTGAATCCTTGTCTCAACTTATCCTGGGGCCTGTCTAACTTCTTTGAGAAGTGGATACAAAGGAGTGTGTAGCTTTTGTGTCAAACAAAGCATTAGCATACTGATTAATAATAAGAATCTGACTTATGATAACAATTGAGGTCTCTTCGGCATCTTCCTTGGTCATTGCATAGACTGTAGCATTTGTTGTAGGTGGAGGGGCTTTAAGTCTTCCCTCCTAATTCAGTGGCCCTTCATTGGAGCCTGCATGTTGTTAATTAGGGTAGGCAGATTCCTTTGTTGGATGTTTTGTTACAAAGACTGATGGGTCATGTTGGGGTAGTTTTTTGAGATATGGCCTTCACGGTTGCAATTGTAACACTGACCTATGCCCCGATGGCACTCTCCTAAATGCATCTTTCCATAATTAGCATATGGAGGGAACTTGGCTTGTTTATTTTATTGTCCACTACCTTGCCTGCTACCTTAGTTCTTCTATCTAGGGAAATTTTTTTCACTTGTTATTAACCTTCCAACTCTGGTTATTATGAGGCTGATTCTAAGCCAAATTGTTCCCACAACTCTTATCTTTGGTATGCGCTTAACTAGTCTTATTGGACTTATTCTTGCTATTTCTGAGGTGGTACTCAGTTTGAAGTGTTGCCTTAAAACAATCATTTGCATTCTGAGGTAGGTATGCTCCATTGTCGACATGTACCGCAATTTTTGGTTGTAACATTTTAATCATTCTTCATACCTTCTCATTCTCATCTGGCACCAAGCTTAGGTCAAGACGTGCTAATCAATTGAATTTGGTATAAGCTTACTTTACCGACATGTCACTTTGAAAGAGATCATTGAATTCGTCAAAATAATCCCTCGTGATATTCATATTAAAGTATTGTTTATAGAAGTCCTTAGTGAAATCAACCCATGTCATCTCATTCACATTGTATTTTAGCTCCATGCTTTCCCACCAAATCCTTGCCTCCATGGTAAGGCAGTAGGACAATATAATACTTTTCCATTATTAGTTAGCCCCATTGTGATTAGAGTATTTTCTATAGCCTTGAAATATCCTTGTGCTACCAATGGGTCAGTGAATCCCTCAAATTCCATTGGTCCTCGTCAATTGTACCAATAGTGGTTCTCGACGAGCTATAGGTTCTGCCAGTGCAGCTATTACAGGTGGGGCAAGAGGGGTATGCTGCTCTGTATTGTTTCCTTAGACATTTCCACTGGCCTTCATCTCATCTATAACTCTATATTGATCTGCAAGTTGCTGTTGAAGCTTAGCGACCACTTCTGCAAAATTAGCTTGGGCTGCAGGCTCTTGTTCAAGTGGCTGTCTATGTGCTTGTCCTCTCCTTATTTTGCCTACTATTTGTAAGTCATAAAATCAAATACAACATCACTTATTATCTAAGTTATAGTAAGAACAACTTACTTGGAAGATGCCGGTATGGATGCATGGTGATGGTGCGATAGAATTCGAAAACCTCTTTGATATCATGTTTGTAACGTCCTTTCATAGGATGTCACAATTACCGCTCAAAACATCTATTATTTATTGTAAAACATAATTTTTACAGAATCTAGATTAACAAAAAAAAAATGAAAATAGCTTGATTTTTTTGAAACATGACTTATTAATTAAATCAAATAAATTTCATCTAAAAATAAAAACATAATTGCAACATTACCAAGAACCTTAAACTTGACAAAATATTTTTAACTTAAGGAATCTCATAAAATAAGTGAAAATTTAAAATCTATAGAATTATAAATAATTAAGTAAAAGTTTAAATCATCGTTAATTCAGGATGCATCGCTTTGATATTCTATTTCTGTCACCATGCATACACCCACACCAAGATCTTCTATCCTCATATCTAATTCTTGTTCCTAGCTACAATATGAGAAACATCTAGTAAGCATAATGCTTAGCGAGTATACCTTAACTCTCACAAAACATTTTCATCTATTAACAATGTTCAACAAAATAAATTCATCACTAAGTAAATATATATTTTAAATATATATAGTAATACTTCAAAATATTCATCAATAGTAGGGCCCTAGCGTTGTACCATCATAGCGCTCTAGTCACAAAAAGAGTGAGGAAGTGACCCCCAAACCAGCTACAACAAGATGAAGCACTTGTTCACTGATTAGTCTGTTCACTGTACTCCATCATGATCATCCATCTATCAAGCATACAACGCCTTTTTAAAACATCAAAATAATAATATAGATATGACATATATATAGGTTTTCATAAAAAAAACATCCATTAAATAATAAGGTAAACATAACATCATCTTTTATTGTGTTCCATCGATTTCCTCATTATTGAAAATCCTCATCTTTAAATGTCTTATATAAAATATCATCATCATCAACCCTTTTAATTTTGAACAATCATATTGTAAGTGAGAGATGTGCTTACATGACCTCTAGATTTAAACAACCTTCAATGGTAGGTAACAGAACGACTTGGGTCTTTAGTATGCTCACTTCTTTGAAGAGTTCATGCCAAACATTCATATTGAGCATAAGTCACTAATAATACTATTAATATATAAACATCTCATACTATCATTGAACATTACCTTGTCACGTAATAACATCAACAAGCATAAAATCACAATTTATGAGCTTAGAGCATAATTCCCAAAAGTAGACAAAACTTTACTCACTTAAAAATTCATAATAATTATATCTTAACTCTAAATCAGTCAAAACCAATGGCATTAGAAACTAGACTTAAAAGCAAAGAGTTTGATATGTTATAAGCATATTTTGACAATAATTTGCATGATGAAAAGTCCTCGAAATTCAGCCTAAATTTTAGGTCCATGTAAAACTGTACAACTTTCTAGGTCAATTTCAAAAAATAATGATATTTTAATGAAATCTCCAATTCAAGTGATTCAAAAAAAAAAAAAATGAAAGCTTAAGATGTTTAATATGTAGAAAAAAAAATAAGAAAAATATAAACAAAAAAAATACAAAATCAAAAATCACTAAAACACAACAGCTGCCAAGTATTTGTACGAAAAGTAGGCGTAAAGCATCAAACAATTCAATACCAATCCATGACCTAATAAAACCTCAATTAAAATTATAAGGACATAACTAACATGATGATAATTGATAATAAGATACACCTGTAAAGATCTACATAACAAAAATATAAAAATATGTGATATCTCTGATCTAAGGTTTAATGAGAGGTTAATCAAATAACTAAATTATCAACTCTTTTCAGTCACTAATTGACATGGAATACATACAACAAAATAATCCATTTGATAATAATAATAAGAATAATAATAATTAAAGTACTAATCTATCATTACAAAGCATCAAAAAAACATGATAAATGATTGATTCACTTACCCACTTGAGTTATTAGGGAGATTAGAAACCTTGGAAAGGCCAAAGAAAAGCAAGCGTGAAGACAATCAACAAGGATGGAATGAGGCATGTGATTAGGGAGATCTTTATATAGTTTTATGTGTGGACTGCTTATGAAACTCTAAGAAATCTTTTTTTTTTTTCACATTCAATTCTTTTTCTTTTTATTTTCCCTTTTTTGGGTCTATATGAATCTTTTTTCTTTTCTTGACAAAGCTTTTACTGTATGCCCACCTTAAGGCTTAAGCCTCCTATACTTTATGTTTATATACATTCATACGTACATACGTGCAACAAATAATAAGTTACATATCTAATATATTGGTCTCCCATTATATATACAATTTAACTTATATATTCTCATATATATACATATAGATATTAAATAAAAATAAATCACTTAATTGATTTCTTCTTATTATATTTTATTTAATTAAAACAAAACAAAATAAAATACATTATCACATCATTAATTTAGAAATAATCATAATCTCCACATAATTGGCATGAACCTTGCTACCACATCGAACTGCTAGCACCTATAACATCACTAAATAGTATGTTAGTAACGATATCATTGTCATCAATAATAGCATTAGACTCTCCATTTTTCATTAAATATTAAATAGAAAAAATGGGGTGTTACACATAGTATAATAATTAAATCGACAATTAATCAGGATTAATTAATTTGTTCTTATTGGAGCTTAATAAATTTATGTCCTCGGGTCCCAATGCTAGCTCACGAATTCTTTGACTAGTTGTGTAGAATGGTTTATTATAGGTAATATAGATGGTTACGTTAAAATGGGTTACTAGACCTGTCAATGTGCAAGCCAACAGTCCAATTGGACTGTGATTATGGCATCTGGCCTAGTCCTATTGGACTATGGGGCCTACAGGTGGGGCAATTTAGGAAAAATAAAATTAATTAATTAATTAATTAATTTCATAGTAATATTTATTCAAATATAATTATTAAGATTTTGTGATAGTTAATTATTTTGAATAATTAATTTTAATCCTAATTGTATTTGAATTTGGATAAAGGATAATTATTTATAATTATTTATTTACATCATATAATTATCGAGAATAATCAAAACCTAATTTAAATAGAATTATTTGAATGAAAATTATCCCAAATGATACAAATAATCATATAGGCCTACACTGTAATTGATTATATTTTGAATTCCCCTCCTAGTGAAGTTGGTGTGTACATTGTGATAAGGCATAGTGAGATTGTCATGTTAAGTGGATGGAAGAGAGAGAGAAAAATCTTCTGCTAATCCAGATAGACTTCAACCTCCTCTTGTAGATTCTATAAATAGAAACATCTCCTCCTTATTTATTTTTTAGTCAAAAAAAGAGTGCTACTGTGCATCTTTTAGAGTGACAAAAATTAGAGGAGAGTTTGCGATAAGTTTTAGAATCATGCCTGTACACATAACAACTAGTAAGAAGAGAATAGCATTGAAGATCTGACGGTAGAGATTCATTCTTGAAGAACTGTTCAGTCAGAAGTGTTGTTTTGGGTTTCCAATAGGTACGTTAAATTAGATTTAATTTATTATTTATAGCATTATGAGTTAGTTTTCTAGTGATTCATAAAAATTTGTAAAGTTCCACCACGTTATCGAACCAATTTTTCTAACAATTGGTCTAAGAGGGAACTCATGATTATGCTATAAACAAATTATGTGATCTAATTTTTACTCCTTAGTATTGAATTGATATTTTATAGACATGGTACTCAAGACTTTCTATATGTGAATTAATATGTGTAGGGAATATTAGTTATTTGTTATCATGGAATTTATGGTGAATAGTAATAATTAATATTTATTTAATTTTAATTGTTATTGGTTATGCTTCCTTAGAGTTTAGAAATATGTATCTTGGGTTTATTTATGAAATTGTAATTGTAATAGGATACGGTCTATCATCACCATTTACAATTTATTACTTTTTTAGAATCCATGTAAACCAGAAATGGCATAGGGTTTTCTATGTAATTTTATTCTATGAAGACGGATCTATGAAGACGGAGCATTCTATTGAAAATTCATAATTGTTTTTCATGAAATTTTTTTTGTAATTTTTTGTGTTCAAATATATACTGTTGCAAATTATATAGTATTAGGGTTTGGTCTTTAATAGGACTATATGAGATAATTTTCTTCCCTGTTTGAAATGCATGGAAGGGATAAAATCCCTTATGCGTATATCCATGGCCGTGTAGGCTAAGGGAATCAACATCAGTAGTGCCCCAATAGGGTGTTGCAATCAGGACAAGCTAGCCCACAAATTAAAGAAAGCCCATGCATAGCTTTATGCACGGGCGTATTGCAATGAAGCAGACCCATATTAAATATATACAATATTACTATATATATATATATTAAAAATGTAATATATGTTATAACACATAAGATATAACGCATCATATGGTAATATATATGATATATTATGATATGTTATATATATAATAATGATAATGAATAATAATTAGAATAAAATTATTATATTATTATTATTTAAATAATTTTTTTTAATTTTTCTAATTGGAGAATGATTATGGATAAAATTTTTTGGAATCTAGAAAATTTAATCTTGATCTATTACGATCAAAAGGAATATTAAAAATAAATAAGATTTTGAATTTAAATTGGATTTAAATAGCTAGAATTGAATTATTGTGATTTAATTTTGAAAGCTATATTTTATTTAGATAAGATCTAAATTTGGAATTTAGGTATAAAGTAACCAAATCTCCAGAAAAATTATAAAAGGATTAATGTTATTTATTTTGATTTTGGGTGGTTACCAACAACCCTAATCTTTTGGGAAAATGATAAAAATAATTTTACCAATCTTCTATTGGAGAAAATTATGGATTAAACATGTCTGAATAGTTTTATTGATTTTCTATAAGAGAAAGTTATGGATAAAATTATTTAAATGATTTTATTAATTTTCTAAAGAAAAAAATTATGGGTAAATTATTTTTGGAACCCAAAAAAAAAATTTGACCTAAGATGTTCAAATTATAATGAAGAAATTCTTAATGAAATTCTTAATAAAATTTTATGATTCTCTTGGAAAGGATTATTTAGAAAATTGAAGGACATGAAGACAGATACATAGAGGAGATGAAAAAAAAAAAAAAAGGATGATTCATGTTTCAATTTATTTTTGTAATCTTTGTTTTTTTTTCTCTTGGGTTGGACCATAATGTTATAGCCATATGTACATATTGCTTGTTGCTATGCTTTATCCCATGCTTGTTTGCTTTATGATATGATTTATCATATGTTTGATAACATGTCATCTAGAGTAGGGATGCCACTCCTAAAATTGTTCATGTATGTTTTTGGATAAATCTTGTCTTTTAAAATGTTAAGTAGGAGATGGTTCTTAGTTAAGACCTACGGTCTCCTTGTTGGTCCATGTATGAAACCAGGTAATGCCAACCTCGAGGAAGGTTGTTCAACATTGACGGTATACTAGATTGGGCTTCCAAAAGGAAAATGTTTATGGGTATAATTTATGGTTGTACTCCCCGAGAGGGGGGGGGGGTGTGCAATTTATAAGTCATAGATCATAAGATATAAACAATGGTTATACACTTAAGATAAATTTAATTATTAACTTCCTTGAAGAGCTCTGTTAATTAAATTTTTGATCAAAACAAGCGGTAGTCAGTAAGTATATACTAATCAAATGGGATCCATGTGCTGGGCTAGTTTGTATCTGACTACCCTAAGGTAGCTGACATGAATGGGGCTAGGAATTATCGTAGTAATTTATGTATTTTCAAGATTTTGTACATAGACATACTTGTATTATTGTATGTTTATATTATTGAATGTTGTTATGTTTGCTTATTATTGATACATATTATATATTTATTATACAAAAAATATCGCATAGTTTATTATATATGATACTTAATAAAGACATTAACAAGTAGAATAACGATTGGAAAAGGAACGTAATATGAAAGAAATACAATCACGTACTAAACAGACCTTAAAAAAGGAACCTAAAGGCCTTGATCCTAATGGGGTATTTTCAGGCCTAGAGTTGCTAGCAAGATTCTAATGAGATGACATTTTGTTAAAGAGAACACATCAAGTGATCTCTAAAAACAACTTGTGAATTAAATGACTACTAGGTTGATCATCGATAATCTTTATGATAAGTTTGTAGGTTAAGTTCTCTTGGTTAAATGAACAGTTATCCTTAAATTACACAAATTGCTAGTAGGAGCCTTGAATTACTATTTAGGAACATGAATGCCTACTATGCATGGTTGTTTGGTTGATGATTAATCAAATGGAACCAACACAAGTCCCAGCCCCAAAATAGAGAAGACCTTTAGAACTTTGTTGAAGGCCTTGTCCTTGACAACAATAATAAAGGATCTCTATGCTTTTAAGATTGTGCTTAAAAGTTGGAATTTAGTTCAAATAGTGTTACGACATTAGTGGTTACTAGTTCTTCTAAATTCTACTAATGGGATAGGCTAGCAGAAGAAGTAGGAACAAGCCAATGTGACGGATCCCAAGAAACCTAAGTACTTTCTCTATAAGAAGGTTGGTTACTTCACGAGGGATTACAAGAATCTCCTAGCCTGGGAGGCATAAGGAGATTTGAGTGATCTCTTGTAAGTTAAAGTTAGATTAAGGGAAGATTCTAACTCATGGTTCATATTTTCTGAAGCCACTAATCATATGTGTGTTTTTGTACATAGGAAATGAGAAGTTTGCTTGATAGGAGCTTCACATTTATAATGAATGTTATGCTTAAGTGAAGTAGTGGGAGGAGTATGGTAAGCTTAGGTTTTTGTTAAACCTTAACTTTAACAAACTAAAGTTATACACATTACTTGACACCTAAAAAAAAAATCTCTAGAAGGGCTAATATTTCTTAATATAATAATATCTATTTTTGGCGCTTTCGATTAGGTCATATAGGCGTTAACAAGATACAAAGGTTGGTTAAAATATGGTCTTCTAAGTTTGTTAGAGGTGGAATCTTTACCACAGTATGGCTTCTTTGGAGCGAAAAAATGACCAAGAGGCCTTTTTGGGGTTAAAGGAAATAGGCCAAAGAAGTCCTAGACTTAGTGCACATGGATGTTTGTGCTTGCATAAATGCATTGACTTGTGGAGAAGCAATTGGGTAAACCTAGAAGAACATTTTGATTGGATTAAGGTGGAGAATATCTCATAGAAGTCTGTAGGACACTTCTTAGAGAATAAGATTCTATTCTATTTGACTACACCGGGAATTCCACAATAGAATGGTGTTGCGGATATTAGAAATATAACCTTATTGGATATAATGCGGTCCATGATGAATTATACAACACACGTATCTTTGAAAGATATGTACTACAAATTGCATATTATCCTCTAAACGATATTCCAACTAAAGCTATTCTTTGTCCATTATATGTTCTAGATAAAGAAGCTCAGAAGTTAGAATCTTCTTTAGAAATTTGCAATTTTGTAAGATATCTTAAAGGGATAAAAGATAGATTATACTATAATCAAATGTAAAATAAAGTCTTGGTATTCACACTTGTAATTTAGAAAGTTACATACAAAACTTTAAACCTCGTAGCTATTTGGTGCTTGAGGATGTAAGGACTGATTGAAACAGTTCAAAGGTTTTGGATGTGGAAGGTATTCCAATCATGATAGAGAAACCAAAATAAAATCAACAACCTAGGGATCTTCGTCGTGGTGGGAAAGTTGTTTATCAACTCGCTAGGTATCAATTTGAGGCCTTTAAGCTGAGGTCATTGAACTTGATGATGATCTCACTTGATAAGCGAATGTATAGAGGATGTTAATGCAGAACTCTAGCAAAGAGCCATGAACAATATATTGGAATCTATGGTTTTCAGTGAAGTTTGAAAGCTTATAGAAACACTTGAAGGGATTAAGTATTTGAGTGTAGGGATCTACAAGATGAAAAACGAAGTAGATGGAAAGGTGAAAACCTTTAAGGCTAGACTTGTAACAAAAGGATACAAGTAGAAATTGGACATCGACTATGATGAAACTTTCTTACTTGTAGCCATGCTAAAGTCTATCTACACATTCTTATCCATTGCTGGGTATCTCATCCATGAGATAAGACAAATGGATGCCAAGATTACATTCTTGAATGACAATTTTGAGGATAGTATCTATATGATACAACTAGACAGGTTCAAGGCAAAGGGCTAAGAGGATAAGATCCATAAGCTACTTAAGTCAAATGATTTACTAAAGCAATCTTCTTGATCCTAAAACATAAGATTTGATAAGGCAGACAAATCATTTCGGTTCGAGCAAAATCTTGACAAACCATGCATTATAGACGCATTTAGGATAGGAAGTGGTTTTTCTGGTACTCTATGTTGATGACATTCTGCTTATTTGAATGCGTAGGCACAATATCATTGGTCAATGTCAGGTTATCCAAACAGTTTGACTTAAAGGATTTGAGAAAAGCTAATTGTGTTCTTTACATTTAGTTGTTATGCAATAATAAGAACAGAAGGATAGCTTTATCTCAAAACTTTGTACATAGATAAAGTTCTAGAGAGGTTTGTACTGCAAGATTCCAAGAAAGGTTCTTAACCTATTCAATAAGGAATCACTTTCTAGGGATGATTGTCTTAATCAAAGGAAAGAAAATACATGGGAAGCTTTTCTTCTGCTTTGGCAATGGGAGTCTTATGTATGTTATGCTTTACTCAAGACTGGATATTTGTTATGTGGTTGGGATAGTAAGTTGGCATCAGTCGAATCTTAAGCCAAAACATTAGCAGGTAGTCAAGCATATAACTCGAGTCTCTTAAGAGAACGAGGAATGATATTGGTGTATTCTGGAAAGGACTTAATACCTATAGGATACATAGATTCTGACTTCCAATCATATTAGGATTTAAAAAGATCAACTACAATGTCTATATTACCTTAGGAAGTGGATTCATAATGGGAGTATTATCATGCATTCTTGTGTTGATGATTCTAGTATGGAAGTCGAATGTGTGGTTGCCATTGAGGCATCTAAGGAAATTGTATGACTAAGAATATTTCCTTGAAGATCTTGAGGTAGTCTATGGTTACTACAAGAAAAACTACATTTAATAACATATTATTTACGACATGTAGTTTTTGAATGTAATTAAAAAGTACATACAACGACATCTCTAATAAAGATGTCATTAACAATATTTGAAACAATAATTAACGACATCTATATAGATATCTAGTTAAAGGTCTCCTTTTAACGACAATAGTTTAGTGTCATTAAATTATTTAACAACAAGTAGAAAATATCGTTAAAGCCTTGGAGATTCTACGACACCCCTTATAGACAACATTGGTCAAGATGTCGTCTGTAAGGGATGTCGTGGAATCTCCAAGGCTTTGACGACATCTCCTACTTGTCGTTAAATAATTTAACGACACTAAACTATTGTTGTTAAAAGGAGACCTTTAATGCGGCATCATATAGATGTCGTTAATTATTGTTTCAAATGTTATTAACGACATCTTTGTTAGAGATGTCGTTGTATGTACTTTTCAACGACATTTAAAAACTACATGTCGTAAATAATATGTCGTTAAATGTAATTTTTCTTCTAGTGGGTATAGATAAATCTATAGATTTTGTATTATGGAATATTGTGACTATAGATAATACTAAGTATTCAAGATGCTACAAGAGGACTAGACATATCAATAAATGGTATCATATAATTAGAAGCTTTACATAGTGGCAATATGATGGTTTTACTAATTAGCATCCGAGGACAACCTTGTCTCTTTTTACTATGACCTTAGTAGTTAAGGCTTATGGAAAACATGCAGATGTACGATATGTCACATTTACTCGCTTACGGCAAGTGAGAGATTATTGAGATCGATGCCCTAAGGAATAATTACTTGGATTATATTTATGACATTTTTGGTTAAATAAATAATAATGCGAATATTTCATGTATTAATAATGGTCCTCATATTATGTTCATAATAATGATAGTATATTAGCAAACATTTGATCTGTGACTATTAGAATTAAATCCCGAATTAGGCATATATGGAGTTTTTATGTGGAAAAGATCCGATTAGAAGATTAATACTCTAAATTATATATTCCACAGTCTATGTAAAGTGTTGAGCATTTTATACATGATAAGACTGTAATAGGATTCTACATCCATATGAAGAGGCTGCTTATTTTGGTCGTCAGAGCAGATTGACTCCATGGTAAACACATTGGTGTGGTCATCTAATGATAGTCGCACAATATACTGGACCTAAAGTTGAATTGATTTAATAATAATTTTATTTAACTTAAATCAATTCTCTTTGATAATCATTCATTTGTTATCTTAATTTTGAAGTGAATTTATAACTCCATGTTCATAGCTTGTATCTTTTGATATATCAAAGGCAATAGTTCCCATGATTGAAGGCTCTATTGTCGGTATGTTGGAGTTACTACCTATATTTGATGAGAGCATAATCCATAGACACAAAATCTACAACTCTCTAACAAAGAGTCAATGTTATCTTTTCAAAGACATTATTCGGGTATTGAAAAATATAACAAGACCTTAGTCATCTAGATACATATGATAACCAGATAATATTCCTTTTGTATGTGTCATAAAAGAAATGAATTTTTTGATGGTGAAATAATGAAACTTTGAGATAAAATAATCAGAAGGTAAAACAAAACTAAACCTTTCATCCGATTATAGATAACCTATAGGTATACACATAGTGTGAGAAGTCATGGAGAAGACTTATATTAAAGGAGTCTTGTAATATGGTATTTTATCAAGAGTGCAACTTCGGATCTATAGTGGAAAGACACTGAAGTTAATAATTAAATAAAAAATTAATCAGGGATTAATTAATATGTTATTATTGGAGCTTGATAAATATACATCCATCAAGTCCCAATGCTAACTCACGAATTTCTTGATTAGTTATGTAGAATGGTTTATCATAGGTAATACAGGAGGTTACGCCAGACGAGTTACTGGACCTGTCAGCGTGCAAGCCTAACAATTCAGTTGGATGGTGGTTGTAGTTCTTGGCCCAATCCTACTGGACTATGGGCGCCTACAGGTGGGCAATTTAAGAAAAATGAAATTAATTATTTAATTAATTAATTTTATGATAATATTTATTCAAATTTAACTATTAGGTCTTTGTGATAATTAATTATTTTGAATAATTAATTTAAATCCTATCTGTATTTAAATTTGGATAAAGGATAATTATTCGTAATTATTTAAATTTGATAATTATCAAAAATAATTGAATTTTAATTTAAATAGAATTATTTGAATGAGAATTATCTTAGATGATATAAATAATCACATAAACCTACACTGTAATCGGTTGTATTTGGAATGCCCCTCCTTGTGAAGTTGGCATGTACAATGTTATAAGGCACGGCAAGATTGGCATGTTACACAGATGGAGGAGAGAGAAATCTTCTCTGAATCCTGATAGATTTCTACCTCTTCCTATAGACTCTATAAATAGATGCCTCTCTTTCTTATTTGTTTTTAAGTCAAAAAAGAGTGTTATTGTGCATCTTTTAGAGTAACAAAAATTAGAGAGTCTATGATGAGTTTCTATTCAGTTGTGCCCACACACAATAACTAGTAGGAAGAGAATAACATTGAATATCTAACGGTAGAGATTCATTCTTGATGAATTATTCAGCTAGAAGTGCTGCTTTCGGTCTCCAACAAGTATGTCAAATTAGATTGAATTTATTATTTATAGCATCATTAATTAGTTTCCTAGTGATTCATAAAAATTTTTAAAGTTCCATTGCATTATTGAACCAATTTTTCCAACAAGTTTTAGATCATAATATCAAGTTGGAGTTTGGTGCTAGGCCTCCTGCCAAAGCAGTTGGCCCCTGCAAAGTTGATTGAACTAAGGAAGCAATTTAATGAGTTGCTTACATAGGTTTTATATAGCCTTCAAAAGCTCCATATGGTGCTTCAGTTTTGTTTCAAAAAAAGCAGGATGGCTCCTTGCTAATGTGCATGGATTACTAAGTGCTGAACAAAGTCACTATAAAAAATAAATATCTCATGCCCAATGTGGCTGACTTGTTCGATTAGCTTTTAAAAGCCTGTTACTTCACCAATCTAGACCTAAGGTCGAGGTATTGGTAGGTTTGGATTGCAAACAAGGACAAGCATAGGACTGCTTATGTAACTTGGTATGGCTCATTTGAATTTCTAGGTATGCCTTTTGGTTCAACTAATGCCCATGTGACATTTTGCAATTTTATGAATGAGGTGCTTTATAAGTTTTTGGATAAATTTGTAGTTGTGTATCTCAATGACATTGTGATCTATTTAGAGCCACCAACTGATCATGTTAGCCACTTACAGAAAGTATTCTCACGCCTTAGAGAGTACCAACTTTATGTCAAAAAAGAGAAGTATGAGTTTTGTAGGAAAGAAGTGAAGTTTCTTGGCCATTGGGTGAGCAAAGGAAAAATTTGAATGGATTAAAGGAAGGTACAGGCTATTCTAGATCGGCCCATGCCAACCAAAGTGTCAGATTCACATTCTTTTCTTCGGTTGGAGGACTATTATTGATGGTTCATTCAGGGATATTCAAAAAAGGTGAGTCCTTTGATAGATGTGCTCAAGAAGGACAATCGATGGAGACGAATGAAGGCTTGTCAAGAAGCATTTGAAAAACTTAAGATTGTTGTCTCAACAGAACCTATGCTTAAAGTTCCTAATTTTGAGCAGCTATTTGAAGTTCACACTAATGCCTCAAACCACGAGAAGGGCATCTAGTAGCCTTCGAGAGTTGGAAGCTTAAAGATGCCAAGCAAAGATACTCTACACACGAGAAGGAAAAGGCGACGGTGGTACACTATCTTGACACACAGAGACATTCCTTATTGGGAACAAAGTTAACCATGGTGACTGAAAATGTAGCAGACACCTATTTCTAGACTCAAAGAAGCTGACCCCAAAGTAGGCTCGTTGGTAGGAATTTCTTGTGGAGTTTGACTTTGTTTGGGAACACAAGCCCGATAAGCAGAACCAGGTTGTTGATGCTTTGAGCGAAAAAAGGCGCAAGTCTATGTTGCTGCCCTATCTTTGGTGTGGTCCAATTTCCCTAACAAAGAATGGGAGCATGCTAAAGAGGACTCCACCTACACAAAGCTGTGGTAAGAAGTCTAGGAGGGCTTGGTTTGCAAGTATTGATTTTACAATGATCTTTTAGTTGCTAAAAGTGGTAGACTCTTTGTGCCTAATATAGGTGGACTTAGGCAAGAATTATTGCGGGAAACCCACGATCCTCAATGGGCAGGACATTTAGGGAATGAGAAGATAATGGCTCTCCCATCCAAGTTTTACTATTTATGATGCCTAGCCTAATAAAATAATTTAAAAGTTTAACAAACATATTTAGTCTTGAATATAACTTTCTTAAGTGTTTTAGTTATAACCATTTTGGTCATTTTTATTTCAAATGAATTGTTATTGGGAATTTGATTGGAATTATTTAACTATATGGTTTAAATTAATTGCATAGGGAAGAGTTAACAGTCACCAGAAAAGAAGCCGATTGTTATGCTTGGTCCAAATAATATTTGCATATATGAACAGGTATTTTAAAATATTAGATTGCACTTTGGAGAGTTATTATAAAATATTTCTATGGACTTATTTGCAATAAAATATATTTATGGCTTTAGTGCAAATCTTAAATTTTCGGGGGGTTTTTATAATTTATTGAAACTTGACTTATTGCTATCATCAAAGAATGCCAACACACCAAGCTTACTTTCTACAAAATTTCAGCTATGGTTGCATGAAAATGAAATTTTGGCGAATTTTTAAAGTTAGGGTCTCGCTGCATAAATTTTTAATGGACAACCATTAATTGTGCATAAAATCTATTTTGTAAGGATTTAAATAGTCAAAACCTTTTATTATGATGCTCTAACGTGTATGTTGATATTTTGTAATTATTTTGATTATTTAGATGTGTTTTTAGACATTTTTTTTATCATTTACATACTTTGAATTTATACCAAACTAGTAAGGTTTGGCTTCATGAGTGGAAACTAAAAATGTAAAATGGTTTAAAAAGGGACTTTAAGACAAGCATAGTGGGGCCTTCTAGGAAAGACGAACTCAACTCTTTTATCATAGTTCAGCTTTCAAGAAAAGTAAGAAGGAATTCCACTTACCATATCATAAAAATTCAAAAGTATATGATAAATTTTTTTTCTTACTTTGCACATAATTATGTTCTATAAAGAAAAACTATAAATAGCTTATGTTATTGAAAAGTATTTAAAGTTTGAAAAATGGAAGTAAAGCATTGTATGTAAAAAGATTTCATAGTCTATTTTTAATGTTTTAAGATTTGTTAAATGTAAATATGACTTGTGTTTTTTTTTAAAGATAGCAATGAATAGAATATGGTGCCAAAGAGATTGAATGATACCCATAGATGGGTGCCGAGAGGAACATCACTGAAATCAATGATTGGGATCGTTTGACAATAATTAATGTGTTTGGCCAAACTTGAAAGGAAAGAATGACTAAGGATGTAACGCCCTCTTGTGGGCACCACACGGACCATTTGCTTTTACCGTCAAAACTTAATAATTATCGATAAGAAGTTCGAAATATTCAACAACACTTGGAGAAATATCTCAAATATCTCAGGAAATTCATCCATTTTTTTACTTACCGAATTTAACTTTTCCTCTTTGGTTAACCTAATAGAATACCTAAGTCATTCGACTAACCAACCACTTGCAGAATACTTAGTTTACAAAAAAAAAAAAGTATTTAACAAATATAAACTTGCACATATAATGCAAGCACTCTTAACTTTTAACCAGACAACTAATTAAGCCTAATTATGAAGAAATGAACTATATAGCATATTTTTTAATAAATAACCTAAGAAACCAAAAATCTAAGATACAAATTACATTTGACAAAACATAAGTTCAAAATAATATATCACAAATAGAACTGAGTCTCAAACAGATAAAAATGTAGAATACAGTATATTAAATTTCGTTTGAGTTTAAATTCTTTTCATGACATTACTCCGTTCCCAATCTAACACTCCTTGCACACACGCTCATCCTTGTCCTCCATCCTAGTCAACCTGTATCTTATCTTTATCTGCAACATGATTTAAACTAAGTAAGGATAAGCTCAGCAATTATACATTCCTATCTTACAATATAAAACATTTCATAAAATCATTACAAAACATCGTAATCATAATCATAGTATGCACGAGGCATAGGTTTATATAGAACATATCTTTTCTTTTAAACTTCCATATTAAAACATTATTCATTTTATCTTTAGGGGCCAAAGCATTACACCATTAATATCATAGGCGTGCCGTCGTAAGAGGAGTGGGGTAGTTAATCCCAAACCAAACATGACAAGTCCAAACCTTGCAGGACATCATAAACATAAATATAGGGTGTGAAACACTTAATTCTGTGATACATATATATATATATGTGTGTGTGTGTGTGTGTATATATATATATATATATAAGCTTTAACATGCCTCGTAATTAAAACATCTGTTAAACCTTTTTGTTGCAACGAGAGTTTTCATGAGAAAACAATATATAAAAACAAAGTTAAAAATTATCATAAAACATATTCTCAAAACTTTTTTCGTAAACTTTTATCATGTTTTAGGTGAGAATATACTTGCTTGACTTGCTTGCTTACTAAACCTTAAATTGGATGACGTTGCTGGGTTCTCAGTGTGATCGCCTTTTGGAGTGTTCATATCTATTATTCATATGATATATGAAATTAATATTCATGTTCGTGATATCATTCAATACCATATTACAACATCATGAATCATTCTTAACAAAACAAAGCATCATTGAGTCATAAACATACATTTAGAGTCAAAAAACATAAAGACAAAAAAACTTGACCTTTAATCACTTAAAGAAATTAATCTTAACTTATAAGCATGAATAAAGCCTAAAAATTATTCCATAACATAGCTAGCATATATAAATTTTACTCAAATTTTCTTCTCTTGAAAATATTAATCCAAAATATTTTTTCCTA
The DNA here is from genome assembly GCA_946598075.1 of Artocarpus hirsutus. Classification (NCBI taxonomy): domain Eukaryota; kingdom Viridiplantae; phylum Streptophyta; class Magnoliopsida; order Rosales; family Moraceae; genus Artocarpus; species Artocarpus hirsutus. The sequence goes on along the minus strand of CAMOHE010032583.1, from coordinate 54,996 downwards.
ATTTTTGAAAACATTCAAGTAAATTTGCCAATCATAAAAGCTAACTGACTTTCAAGGATTTATAACCCTATATCTTTCAATTCATATTTAATTAAAGCAAAAAATTTACAGGAATAAAGTTAACACATATATATAATGCTCAGATTTTTCTTTAGCCATAAAAATTTCATTTAGCAATTAAAATAAATCATATAATTAATACTATAAAATTTGCTAGCAAATTTGAGCAGTGCGTCGTGTTAATTAAAAATTATGTATTAAATTATTTATGTTGTAAAATAATTTATAAAAATTACTACATATAATAGACAAATAAAATATTAACATGTCCAAAATTTTACTTCAAATAAATTTGATGTAATTCAAAGCATCTGTTCCAATTCAAAGTTAATATTCACATTAGACATTTTTATAATTTCAAATGTATATTATATGCTTATGACATTTTTGTATGACATGCTGAACATATAGATATAAGGTAGACAAATAATAAATCATGCAAAACATATTTAACAATGTGATTTATCATCTTATGAATTATATAGAGCATATCAAGTAGACATTTATAAATTTTGAGTACTTGACATTCAACAAATTTTATCTTAAAATATAATAAGGATATGAAGCTAAAAATTTAATGTATCAACAATGATTCATATTTTTTTTATAGAATCAAAAGATACTTTTTGCCCCAAAAAATAGACACTATAAGACACAGATATAAATTTACCAGCAAATAAAATTTCGTGAGTAACGTTTGATTGAAAGCCCACAACCCTAAAGATATTTTGAACAAAAATTTATAAAAATTCTGAGATATTCATAACATATATATACACATCATATTCAAAGTTTGCAGCAAAATAAAATCATTTGATTTCATAGCATTACCAGCCACCTTAACAATAAACATAAAACCTTAAAATTCTCTTATCACACTCCAATAACAAAAAGTTATTTTCATGAAATTTCATAATATCATATGAACATAAATGCTTTAACCATAAAATAACATTGTTATAATCAATGTAATAAACAAAATAATTTATTTTTCATACAAACATACATGCATACACATTCACAATATAAAAGAACAATTTTCTAACGAAGTTTGTCACAAAACAATGCATACCAATTATAAAAATTCAAAACCATAAAAACTTTTAAACCATACCTTAAATTCTTATGTTTTCTTAAATAAATATGAAGACTTGCACACAAAAAAAAAATCTTCAAAAAGAATTCCTTCAACTTTAGCTTGAAAGAAAATAAGAGTGATGAATTCTTGGCTTTAAGGATTAAGTCATCCTGGACCCATTTAATCTAGCATATATTAATAATTGTATTCTTCGGCCATTAATTTTATCAATAGAGCTCCTAGGGGAGGTTAATAATAAAATTAACTTGAGTATATAACCATCGTTTCAACTATTTTATCCATGATCTATAATTGCTACCTATCAAATGAACCCAGTAACTCTGTATTACACAACCCTGTCTCTGTATCTTATAAGCGTATAGTTTACAAGCGAGTTACCTCAGTTGAAAGGCAAGAAAGCATAGGTTGCTCAGGGAGTCATAACCTTGGGCGTCCCCTATTGTAACTAGAGGACGTGGAGTGGTGAACCACTATTTACCTCTAGGGGTTAGGACCACCACGTACTACCAATGGATCAATGATGGAGGCCGTAGGTCCTTTCTTTAAAAAACTTCTCTCACTCGATCTTTTAAAAATCTAGGTTTTATTTTAAAAACATGCATAAACAATGTTTAATGAATGAGACTCTCTATTCTATATGACATGTTATCAGCATATATGGCAAATCGTATTATAATGCAAACAAGCAAAGAAATCATGCAAAGCCACAAGCAAAATAATAATAAAAAACCATAAGATAATGGTAGCACCCTAGAGGAAAGAAATTAAAGATTACAAGAGATTAATCGAAATATATTATCGATTCTTCATCCTCGTATCTTCAAATTGTATCCATCTTCATGTAGTATCCATCTTCAAGTCTTCAATCCTACATAGATCAAATACTTCACTTTTTAAGTCATCAAAAATTTCATGTTTCTTAGAATTGTCTCAAAAATAAAATTAAAATTGCACCAAAAAATGCACCCTTTTTTCTAAAAACCCACAACCCTCTGCCGGCCTGCCTATTTGTATGATCGACCTGCTAGTTATAACCCATCGACATGTCAAACTTGAGAGTTTGGCCTACTGCCAGAGCCCGCTGAAGCTTGCCCCCCGAACAGCCTACTGAACTTGAAGTTCGGCGTACCGGTCTACGACCATTGGCTCAGGTTTGGCCTACCGACCAAGGAAAACTCACATGTTTCCAAAAAGCAGTTTTTCCATAGTTTTTCAAACTTATTTTCAATAATTCAAAAACATAAAAATTTAGAGACTTAGGGAAAATAGTGGAGCCGTAATCATCTATCTTCTAAATCTGTCTTCACTCCAAATGATCATTTAATTACAAAGTTTTTACAAATTTAAAATTAAATAATAATTCCTAGACGGTGATGATAGACTGCCATTTAATTACATGAAAAACCTAGATACACATTCTAACCTTTAAGGAACCATAATCAGCATAAATTAATTAATTAACAAATAATTAAATAATAATTTAATCAACTATAATTAATTAATAAGCATTCACCATATAATCCATAACAATATATATAAATATACATAGAAACTCTAGAGTGCCAACTTTTCAAAAATTAAATTCAAGTATAGGAAAGATCAAGATCACATAATTTATATATATAGCATGGTCACTAACTTGTAAATTTACGTAAAAATCATGGCTCTAATACTAATTGTTAGAAAAACGAGTACGTAGTAGAATTTTAAAATTTTTAAATTAGAGTATTTTCTAAAATACAAGTTTGACATGCTATATACATAAATCAATCAGACCTTACTAACCTTTGCATGTTGAAGAGCTTCTACAATTAGTGAAGAGAAGAACATTTCAAAAGAGCTTCAACCAACTAGTCTTTTTTGCTATCCTCTATCCACGAATAGAGTATGTGTGGGCACACGTCGTATAGCTCTTTCCTAATGACTCTCCTTCCAATCAATTGAGAAGACCTAGAACCAAAGTTCATGATTGTGGACAATATTTCTTAGGAAGTTCTAGAGTATCTGACCGTAGAGTACTCACTCTTAAATTCTTATCAAATCTAAATAACTAAGAAAACTTACTCCATATTTATAGAGGTTGGACCCAGGGTTGGTCATCAAATAAGGCCTCAAAAATTCAAATTTGGATCAACTTCTGATATAATCGCATAAAAAACGCACAACTAGATTATCGTTAGATCGACGGGTAGAACTAACAGATCAGCTTGAAAACTTACTCTATCGGCTGGCCCAACAAACAGATCGACCAGCCAGACTTGTGATAATATGATCCCTGATAATCTTTTATTCCCCCCCGCTTGAGATTCTTTGGATAGAGCCTCAATTTTAATTTAAATAACCCAATAAAGAAGTTATCTGATTAAAATAGTCATATCTAGACAATCTCAAGAAAAATAAATATTTTTGATAATTCAACAAGTTTATCTTGAATTAATTTATAAAATTAATTAAACCATTAAACAGACATGAATTATCTAATCCTATCGAATTTCAACCAATCTAATAATTTAACATAAGTCATCAATTTATTAGAAAAGCACACTGTATTGTTACAAGATTTATTATGAGCTAACAAAGGGGATCTAATGGACCTATACAATTCAAGTTCTGATAATTATAAAATATAATATCCTAGATATATATTTTATAATTATCAACTTCAATGCTACTCCACAAAAAGCTTAGAGCTGTACTCTTGAACTATATAAAATTATAAAGCTCCAAATTAGCAAAGTGTCCGTGACATATCAAAATATGTCGTATCCCCATAGAATATTTATAATCAGCTTAAGAATAAATTCCATCTTACTTTCTCGATTATTTTTATCTTACGTTCCATTATCTCACTATTTGAAAACTTATCATCTAAAGATAGTATACTATTCGGTTACACCTATGCATCCAAATGATTGAGCACTCTAGTTTTTCAATTACAAGATAATGCATATAAGAGAATATCATTGACTTCACCAATGGAATAATGGATTCCATATCTATGAATAATAAGTCTACACTATCAAGAGTCATGTCTCTAACATACCAGTATGTGCACCATCACAAAGTTAAGATGTCACCATTTGGTACATCAAAAGACATAAGTCAAAATAATAGGCCCATTAGTCATTTCAAGGTTAAGATACAACACATATGATTATCTAAAGTGAATTGATTTGTATAGATGGAATTATTAATCCAAATCAATTCCACTTTCTGTCCTGATCCAACATATCGTCACCTATGATAATGTACCAATGTTTCTACTTGCAGAGTCCAACTCCGATAGCCAAGACAAGCCATCTCTCGTTAGGGATGTAGACAACATAACAATCTAAACATGAATAAAGCACCCAACTTTATTCCCTTGATTGTGGATTTCATGATTTAGACCATCACTTTTAGAATCATGTCTTTCGCATAATCTATCCATCATATGCCCGATTCTTAATGGTTTAGATTGGCAATTTCAGACTTTTGTTTGCTTAACATACATTCAACAAATATGAATATAAAGAGGATAACATTTGGTATATGAACTATAAATAATTCTTTATTGATGAAATGTCTGCAAAAACATATTAGAGAATTTAATTCTTTAGGGCATACATGCCTAATAACATGTTTTTAAGAGCATTTTTTAAAATTTTAAATTCATCAAATATTAGGTTTGTTTTTTGAAATCTAAAATATTTTGTAATTTGTTTAAGTATTATTCACAATAAAAGTGGCCCACATTTTTTTTGTAAAAATAATGATGATTTAAAATAATGTGACTGTTCTTTTCCCTAAATGAAGGTGAGGTTGATTGAGGCATATCATTAAACAATGTTTCTTAGAATAGAATATTCTTTATTATGGATGAATAAAATGTTTGAAACTATCATAGAATAAAACGTCCTAAAATATCATAAATCAGGCTTTTTTCCCTTCTTTAGATACTTGTATATTGAGGAAGGGTGGTGCACTTTGATTTGAGGAGACAAAGTCTCGAATCGGTTGCCCTACCTAAACCAATCATTATATCGGTCCCTAAGCCCCATGACTAGAAAGACTTTGCTTCAAAACTGTAAGTGGAGCTTCCACCTCATGCTGCTTCTCTAGGGATGTAGGTAGTTCTCGTTGACTTCTCCTCTCTCATTAAAACAACTTGATTGGGTTTTGGGTACCGTATTGCATTTCAAATTATCAAGATGCTTATGCAGGATGGACTAACTTTTTCAGCTATATATCACACATCTCATGTAAATCTAGCTTTCAACAATGTTGAACACATTATGAGAGATGTTGAAGGGGGCTAATTCCCTATAAGTTGGTCTTATGATGGCTTTATATTTATAAAAGGGTGTTTTACCTTTACCACCACTCTTCATAATTATGATGTCTAGAATTGCCGGTGATACAAGCTGCTGTTCTTTAATTTGAAGGAGAAATTGGACAATTAAATAAAATTAGAGTGAAGGAAGAAAAAAAACTTATTAACTAAAATTAGAGTGAAGGACGAAAAAAACTTACTTCATTGTTCAAGCCATTTAAATACTAATAAAAAATAAAAACAAAAATTATAAAATGATCAGATTAATCTTAAAAAAAACACAAATTGAAATTTCAACATAAAAAATTGAAACTTCTTCTTCCATACTCTAGCTCCTACATGCAAATAGATTAAACTTTAATGCACAAACTAAACGTCCATTTGGAATAGTGGTTGAATTGCTTTTGATGGTTTGAACTACTTTTTTTGTTTAAATTTTGTAAAAGAAAATACTATAGCAAAAATAGTTGAAATCATAAAAAATGGTTTAAACTGCAGTTGCTAAATAGTCACTAAGAGTTTTCCACATAGAAGAGCAAAAAAAAAAAAAAAAGATGAGCTATTTAGAGAAAAAGGAAACAAAATTTAGCTCATGCATAACTCTAAAACTACCTTGACTATCTTTAAAACTTCAACAAGCAATCAATATATGGTTCATTTGGTTCACAAGTTAAATTGAAAGTTTGAACAGAAATTTAAATTTTTGTGAAAAAAATACTATATCAAAATAGTTCAAACTATAGTTCAAATTGATGAGACCGTAAAAATGTACATTTTACAAGGTTTAAATAATTTATTTATACCTTTATTTCTCATTAAATCGTCTAATTAATAGCACTTTTATGTTAATAAATATTTTTGTTTCTTAGTGTGAAAATGTGTTTAAAAATTTATTTTTAGTGTGTTTTTATGTTTATTAATATTTTTGGTAATTTTTAGAGTCATTTTGGTGGGTTAAATAAGTGTTTAGTTTGTAAATAGTTAAAATCGTAAAAATAATGTTATGTGATTTTATTTTGAGTCGTAAAGTATTTGTAAATAAGTTTCAAGTCTGTAAATATGTTCTATTATGTTTCTAGTAATTTATAAAAATAATTATGGGTCTTAAATAGCATATTTGTTAGGGTTTGTTAATTTTAAAAATTTTTATCTAGTTTTAGTAATTTTTGTGTATTTAATTGTAAAATAAATATTTTCAATTATTGTAAATATTTTGCTTGTAAAAATAATTAATTTTAGTGTATTTGTGAATTTTAGATTTGAATCTAGAGAAAAAATGGGGCAAAACGTCCCGTAAAAGGACAAAATTGGACATCAAATCCATAAAAACCCAACAAAAATCTGAATTTATCTCGAAGGAGCCACGTGGCACAATTTTGTCCGTTAAATTCACTGCCAAAACAATCCAGACCATCGAGTTGAGGAACGCGTGTCAATCCATCATCAGCTGCATTAGCAGCGTCTCAGTAGTGGAGTCCTCGTGTCTTCGTCTGATTGGCACGTGTAATGCACACACAGACAAACTTCACGAACATTAAAGGGAATCTTGGGCAATGCTAGATCTTGTGTGGGGAGCCTTACATGTGCTCGTTTATGTAGCCGTTGGATGCCCATACCAAGATTGATCGAATGGCCCTCGATCTCGGTCTTACTGGTCCTACCTAATCCCATTTTTCTCTGCTTTTTTGTCCATTGGATCGGGTAATGAACGGGCCAGATTGCCCCTGAATGATGCTTCTAGCCATCGTGCCATAGAGAATCTCAACGGGATTCGCAGACACTGTAGAAGGCCTTCCTCGTGTAAAAAAAAGGATAGAAAAAAGAAGCAAATTGATATGTTATTTCAACACTGGAACAGTAAAAATTGTAAAAAACAGAAAACTAAATAGTATTTTTCTTTAGCCTATAAATACCGAGGCTCTTTACCTCGATTGAGGCACCCTCAATAGGCCTTTTGGCCCTAAACTTCCTTGCTCTCTTTCTTTTTTTTTTCTTTCTTCGATATCCCTTAGATAAAATAATAAAATAATACCTAAATTAGTGTAGAGAGTCGGTAACGTAGAGAGATGATCTTATATGCATAGTACTCTAGTATAGATTTTATCCCTATATCTGTATTTTAATGCTTATATTTTTGTGAAATAAATTATATCTTTAAGTTTTATTAACTATTATTAATATTATTATGCTGCTCAATTCTTGCATAAATTCACTAATGCCTTGTTTATATAATTTAATTATGTTGCATAATTAATATTAATAATATGAAGTCATACTCATTTATTAAGTTAAGTTTTTGTTGCATTATAGACATAGACTAGTATAGTAAATTCTTGGTAATGCTTGATTTATTATCGACAGAGGATGGCGTAGTATATTCTTAAACTATTTAATAAGTCTAGGTGCTGTTGGAATTAACACAATCATTTATTCCATTAAGATATATTAATTTTGATTTGTTATTATCTTTTCTATCTCAAAATTATGTTAATTATAATTGTAGTGACAATAGTTTTAATTTTCATAATCAATGCACCCAATCATTAATGAGAGATGATTATTTTGCTACTTTTATAGGAAGACCCTTATTGCATTATAGCTTGTTATATTGTCGCTCTCGATTGACTTATAAAAACAGTAAAAGTGCTTCCAATTAATGAGAAAAGATATAATAGATGAAATGCTTTAGATAATTATTAATTAGAGTTAAAATTCCATACCAGTTGCAAAACATACAAAGGATTCTTAAAGCTTCACCGTTTTAATTTTATATTTTAAATTTTGAATTAAAAAAATCACAAAAATATTTTTTTCATTTTAAATTTTATTTTGAAAATCTGTTTGCCTTTTTGAGAGTTTATTTTTAACAATCTCTTGAGTTACAAAATTTTCACCTCCTTGTGGATTCGACAACTTTTCTATGCTACAAACGTCTGTCGTTTGAAAAAAACATTTTGGGGCAAGACACCAATATTTGGCGCTGTTGCTGGGAAAGTGCCCTTACTTTGTCAGATTGCTAAATTAAGCGGGAAAATAGGTAAGTGATCTATCCTCATCTTTTGTAAATATTATTTGCATTTTTTATTAGTGTGTTTAAAATTAAAAAAATTAAAAATAATAAAAGAATGGATGCTTTTCACTTACTACTTTATTCGTTTTGAATAAAAAGAAGCCTAGCATTTGGTCTTTTGTTTTGCAAGTTTGGGTAGTCGCAAAATTTTTTAGATTCTATCAAAAGGCCCACCGTTGGGACTTGATCCTACGATTATAAGGCTAACACCTTTGCCTACAATAGTTAGGAATTTTAAGCGTGTCCAATGTGACGCCCAACAATTTAGGAATCCAAATAATTGGACATTACTTAGCTTCAAAATTTTTCTTTAAAAAAATTAAAAAATCAAAAAATCCAAAAAAAATGTATTAGGAAATCCATCGACATTTTGTTGCAAATTTTTCCTAACAATACTTGGAACCATTTTATAGTGCTTGGTAGAGATTTAAAGACTTGCTAGATCAGTATCCTTACCACGGTCTTTCTAAAGGATATCCGTTAAAAGTTTTCATAGATAGGTTAAATTCTGAAACTAGAAATTGGGTACAGAGAGGAGATGGTTCCATCGCTTTTTACCTATTATCTGTTGACAAAGCCTATTATATGTTAGAAGATATGGCCGAATATGATTATTAGAGATTGAATAGTTTTAGGAACAATTTAATTTAGGAAAACAATTCAAATTTTTTAGAACCTTAGCCTAACACTCAACCTGAAATTTTGGAGTCAAATTTTGAATCGCAAGAGACATATAGTGACTCAAATAGGGTGAATCTAGAAGAAACATTAGAAACATTGGAAGAAACTTTAGAGAAATATATAGAAACCATGAGGAAAATAGAATTAGATAGGCTTGAATATTCTCTTGAGTTATTTGAAGAAAATTCTTTAGGTGAGGAAGAAACTGTTAATCCAATCATTGAAGAAGAATATTTAGAACCCACCTATTTTAAGGAACAACTATTAGGAGAGGAGCGTGAGGAAGAGAATGAAGACTTAGCTATAGAAGAGGAACAATCATCATTTTTAGTCTTAGGTTCTTAACCTCAGTTGCCACAAGAGTTTACCAAAGGCCATTCTTACACAGACCCTATGTGGCCACCACCTTCTCCACAACCTCTAGCATTGTTTTTATGGACCTACCAAGAACATAAAATGTATCTAAGTTTCATGAGTTCAAATGTTTCATATTTTGCCAATTTTGAGGGCATGTTGACACAAGACCTATATGTGGTGTCTTTCGACACTTACTATAGGAGGAAGCTGCTCTTTGACGATTGTCTACCAGAAACGGAGTTGAAAGAAGATTTGCTAAATTCAAAATATCAAGCAAAGGGAGAATACTTTCAAAGTAATATCTTTACCTTCCTTTCTTTGTGATATAGTTTGTAAGATATTTTTGTGTCTTGTTGTGTGCTATTTTTAATTTTCTTTCAAAAAAATTCAAAAATATTGAGATTTATTTTGAAAATTTAAAATGAAGGCTATTAATTAAATTCGTTTAGAATGGTTGAGTTAAGGAGTTAAATTGTTTTCTCTCGAGATGTATTCTAATGAATTTGATTTTGTAAATGCAATTTGTTTAGATTTTCAAATAAAATCTCAATAAAAAAGTGTGTTTTTTATTTCGCTTTTTAATTTTCCTTAAAAAAAGTCTTTGAAACTAAATTGCTTAATAATTCATTTAAATGGCTAAGATTAAGGAGGATATCCTCTTGAAATGCATTTAAAGAATCTAAAAAGTAATTTTAATTTCAAAAAAAAAATTAAAGTTTAGGGAATCTAACTTTAAAAAACCTAGTTTGTAATATATTCTTGTATGTTTATTTTATTTTTTAGTTTAGTTTGTTAAGTTTACTACATATCATCTCTACAGTTGTGCTGATTCATGTAATATTTTTGTTGCTCTTACTATTCTTTTTATACATTGGGAACAATATACATTTTTGGTTAGGGGGAGCGGGTTGTGCTTCAAAATTGTGCTTCAATGTTGTGTTGTGCCAAAATTTTTCAATTTTTGCTCTAGATTTTGTGTGTTATTTTTTTGTGAGTAATAAAATTAATTAAAAAAATCTCAAAAATGTTATGTAAGTATTAGTTTCTTAGTAATTAATGTGTTATAATTTCGTTTTGATTTCTGAATTTTATATTAATGTAATACCATTTTTCTATTCTTTGAATTATCTAATTTTGTGGACTCTCAAAACTTTAATTTTATTTAACATGTTTATGTGTTTATTTTTCAAAGTGTCTATAAGCTATTCTTTTCACACACACACTGTAATGTTTAATTATGGTGGTAAGTCAAAGTTATAAATATTTGAGTTTTGTTATTTTATAAAGATGAACAATTGAAGGCAGTAATATTTTCAAAATTAATTAACTAATTAATAAATAAAAAAATAGAAAAAATATAAAAAAAGAAGAAAAAAATAAAAAATAGAAAAAGAAGAAAAATAAAAAAAGAAATAAAAAGAATTGTAAATAAATAAAGTGTGTAATTATGTAAATTAATGAACAAAGTTGGATAAGTTTTGTTTCGTAGCCTCTTTAACTTGAGCAACTAAGTTCTAAGGGGTGCTTTGACAATTAGTACCTTAGGCTAACTGGTCTGGGAATTACTAACTTAAAGCTCATTAATGGGTTATAGAGAAAGCTTAAGGGAATTAAACATTGCACTATCTATAGTTGTAAAGTTTGTAAATATTTCTATTTTATGTTTATGCTCTTTAATTGTTCTAATAAATAAATTTGAAGTATTGCTGCTTGCAAGAGTGATTTGAAGCAAAATATCGTAACAATTCTATTCTTAGTTTTGGATGAAACTTATAATTATTCATTATCTCTTTTGCACTAAGTTTGGCTTATATAATTTTACTAAATAGCATATAAATTGTGTAAATAAGATTTCTGTTTTGTTAGTCTATCTAGTTAGATTAGTCAAATAATAGTTAAATGATTTTCATTGTATAATTATTTAGTAAATCATCTCAAAATTCTATTGCTTTAATTGTTAAGGACTAGCAATAAGCTGGTTAGGGATGTGATGAGACCATAAAAATGTATATTTTACAAGTCTTAAATCATTTATTTATATCTTTATTTCTCATTAAATCCTCTAATTAATAGTATTTTTATGTTACTAAGTATTTTTGTGTCTTAGTGTGAAAATGCGTTTAAAAATGTATTTTTAGTATGTTTTTATGTTTAATAATATTTTTGATAATTTTTAGAGTCGTTTTAGTGAGTTAAATAAGTGTTTAGTTTGTAAATAGTTTAAACCATAAAAATAATATTTTGTAATTTTATTTTAAGTCTTAAAGTGTTTGTAAATAAGTTTCAAGTTTGTAAATATGTTTAATTATATTTCTAGTAATTTCTAAAAATAATTATGAGTCTTAAATAGTATATCTGTTAAGGTTTGTTAATTTTAGAAATTTTTATCTATTTTTAGCAATTTTTGTGTGTTTAATTGTAAAATAAATATTTTCAATTATTGTAAATATTTTGCTTGTAAAAGTAATTAATTTTAGTGCATCTATGAATTTTAGATTTGAAATTTCGAGAAAAAACAAAGCAAAACAGGCCCACAAAGGGACAAAATCAGACATCAAATGCATAAAAAACCAACAAAAATTTGAATTTATCTCGAAGAAGCCACGTGGCACAAGTTTGTCCATCAGATTCACTGCCAAAACGATCCAGACTGTCGAACCGAGGAACGCGTGTCAATGCATCATTAGTTACATCAGCCACGTCTCAACAGTGGAGTCCACGTGTCCTCGTCTGATTAGCGCGTGTAATGCACGTGTAGACAAACTTCACGCACGTTAGAAGGAATCTCGGGCAATGCTAGATCTTGTGCGGGGAGCCTTACATGTGCTCGCCTTTGTAGTGGTTGGATGCCCATACCAGGACTGATCGAACGGCCCTCGATCTCGGTCCCACTGATCCCACCTGAACCCATTTTTCTCTGCATTTTTGTCCATTGGATCGAGTAATGAACGGGCTAGATCGCACCCGAATGATGCTTCTTGCTGTCGTGCCACAAAGATTCTTAGCGAGATTCCTAAACACTATAGAAGGCCCTCCACGTGAAAAAAAAAGGAAAGAAAAAGGGATCAAATTGATCTGTTATTTAAGCCTATAAATACCGAGGCTCTTTGCCTCGGTTGAGACACCCCCTCAACAGGCCTTTTGGCCCCAAACTTCCTTCCTCTCTTTCTTTGTTTTTCCTTTCTTCAGTATCCCTTAAATAAAATAATAAAACAATACCTAAATTATTGTAGAGAGTCTGGTAAGGCAGAGAGATAATCTTGTATGTATAGTACGTTGGTATGGATTTTATCTCTATATTTGTGTTATAATGCTTATATTTTTGTGGAATAAATTATATCTTTAAGTTTTTAATAACTATTATTAATGTTATTATACTGCCCAATTCTTGCATAAATTCAGTCTTGCTTTTTTTATGTAATTTAATTGTGTTACATAATTAATATTGATAATACTGAAGTCATGCTCGTTTATTAAGTTGAGTTTTTGCTGCATTATAAACATAAACTGGTATAGTAAATGCTTAGTAATGTTTGATTATTGTCAACAGAGGATGACATAGTATATTCTTAAACCATTTAATAAGTCGAGGTGCTATCGGAATTAACACAATATTTTATTCCATTTAAATATTTTAATTTTGATTTGTTATTATCTTTTCTATTTTAAAATTATGTTAATTATAATTGTAGTGACAGCAGTTAGAATTTTCATAATTAGTGCACTCAATTATTAGTGGGAGATGGTTATTTTACCACTTTTATAGGAAGATCCTTACTGTATTATGGCTTATTACATTGTCGCTCTCGGTTAGCTTCTAAAAACAGTAAAAGTGCTTGCAATTAACGAGAAAAGATATAATAGATCAAATGCTTTAGATAATTATTAATTAGAGTCAAAATTCCATACCAATTGCAAAACATACAAATGATTCTCAAAGCTTCACAGTTTTAATTTTATGTTTTAAATTTTGAATTAAAAAAATCACAAAAATATTTCTTTCATTTTTAAATTTTGTTTTGAAAAACCGTTTGCCTTTTTGAGCGTTTATTTTTAACACTCTCTCAAGTTACAAAATTTTCACTTTCCTATTGATACGACAATTTTTCTATACTACAAACGTTTGACGTTTAAAAAGAAACATTTTAAGTTTAGACACAAACCTATGAGAAAAACTGACTGTACGCTATAGGTTAAAGTTGAATGTCATATTTGTAATTGAAAATAAATAAATAAATAAACAGAAGGAGACAAAAAGAGTAATTCAGTCTGCTTTTTGTAGATCAAGGATGTTTTGAACGGTTTTGAAAAATCAAGAACTATACTAAAAGAGAGTCCATACTTTTTCGTGAATTTATGAAGATAATTCACTAATTACTAAAACATTTTTTTTAAGATCCCATATCCTCCCATGCACTTACACTTTTTTTTTCCAATATAATGATTCTTGCAATTGTTTTGACGACTATCTTATTAAGACTACAATTTTCACTTTAATCATATAAACTTTTTAAATTTTCAAACTCCCTCTTAAATAGTTCGAGCAAAAATAAACCAATTTCAATCATTGAAAAAATTATTACTGCAAATATCAAAATAATTACACAAACTAAATATCAAATTAATTTCACAAAAATTAAATAAATTTCACAAATATCACCTACCATCAAAGCACAAAATAATATTCAAAAGCAACCTAATTTCACCACTTTACTTACAAAAATTAATTTCAGTGCACAAGCAACATAAAATAAAAATTAATTTTCACATAAATGAACAGAAAAAATAAAAGAAATTTAATTCGTTGCTCAATAGGTTTCACCGGCAACTGTCATGACCACGCGGGGCTTGCAGCTCGGCGCCAGAATGTTGACTAATTTTTTTATTTCCAAAAATAATTTTTTTTCCCACATTTGGTATGTGATTACGAAAAGAAATTTTTTTTTTCATTTTTTAAAATGTTTTTTAAAAAATGATGTAATTGTTCAACATTTTCAAAATACAAGGTCTGTAGCAAAAAAATACATGGCATACAAATAAAAAAAAAAGAAACTATTTTAAACACTACTACAATATAATATTCACGAATTAATTGAATAATTAAAAGACTGGCAAAAAAAAAAAAAAGAAAAAAAAACTCAGGCATAGGTAAAAGGGCAAAAGCCCGTTCTTAACGTAGTCGCTGTAGCAAAACTCTTAAACACACAGAAACAATCTCATATTTTCGTCGTTGGAGGAGCTTTCTTCTCTCATCATCATGATTCACGAATCACAAAGGAACCAACTATACCATTACCGAGACTTTCTGAAACAGTAAGAGCTCTTCCCATTTAACCATGAATTCAAATCATGGGAAGAACCTTTTCCATCATGGATGTTCGCTCGGTGGCCAACCGTTACGCAGCTCAGCTTCAGTTCTGCCGCCGCCAAAGCCCCATTTCCTATTCCCTTGCTCGAACTGTCCATGCCCATATGTTAGCTTCTGGGTTCATGCCACGTGGCCACATCCTTAACCGTCTGATCGACATATACTGCAAATGCTCCAATCTCACCTACGGGCGCAAACTGTTCGACGAAATTTCCCAACCAGATGTCGTCGCCCGAACGACGCTGGTTGCTGCCTATTCTTCTGCCGGCAATTTAAAGCTGGCTCGGGAAATATTCTGCGGGACTCCGTTGGAGATGAGAGACACGGTTTGTTACAATGCAATGATCACCAGCTATTCGCGTAATTGCGATGGCTTGGCCGCCGTCCAAGTCTTCCAGAACATGAGGCGGGATGGTGTTACGCCTGATGACTTCACTTTCTCGGGTGTTCTTGCTGCATTGGCGCTTGTAACCGAAGACGAGAGGGAGTGCAGGCAAATGCATTGTGCGGTTGTGAAGTCAGGATTGGGGTCTGTCACTTCGGTGTTGAATGCGTTGGTGTGTGTTTATGTTAAATGTGCGGCGGCATCTTCGTCGTCGGTTTTGTTGATGGCTGCAGCTAGAAAGCTGTTTGATGAGACGGTTAAAAAGGATGAGTTGTCGTGGACGACTATAATCACCGGATACGTGAGGTGCAACGACTTTGACACAGCTCGTGAACTTCTTAACGGAATGACTGAAAAGATCAATGTTGCATGGAATGCCATGATTTCTGGTTATGTGCACCACGGCCGTCTTCAAGAAGCTTTGATGATGTTCAGGAAGATGCATTCAATGGGAATTCTGCAGGATGAGTTTACATACACAAGTATCATCAGCGGCTGCGCTAATAGCGGATTGTTTCAACTTGGAAAGGAGCTTCACGCTTACATTTTGAAATCAGAAGCAGAACCCACAAAGGACTTCTCATTGCCCGTGAATAATGCATTGCTGACGTTGTATTACAGATGCGGAAATGTAGATTTGGCACGGAAGGTTTTTGATATGATGGTTGTGAGAGATACTGTTTCGTGGAACGCAATGTTGTCGGCGTACATGGAGGCAAAGCAAGTTGAAGATGCAAAATCCTTTTTTGGGGAAATTCCAGAGAGAAATGGTTTAACATGGACTGTGATTATAGCCGGTTTAGCGCAAAATGGTTATGGAGAAGAAGCTATGAAGTTGTTTAACCAAATGAGATTAGAAGGTTTTGAACCCTGCGATTATGCGTTTGCTGGTGCGATTATATCTTGTGCTGTGCTTGGAGCACTTGAGCATGGACGGCAACTCCACGCTAAGCTAATATGCTCAGGGCATGATTCAAGCCTATCGGCTGGAAATGCACTCATCACAATGTATGCGAGGTGTGGAGTTTTTGAAGATGCAGAGCTTCTATTTCTCACAATGCCTTGCGTCGACTCGGTGTCTTGGAATGCCATAATTGCTGCACTAGCACAACACGGTCGTGGCATCGAAGCAATTGAGGTCTTTGAACAGATGTTGAAAGAAGACATCCAACCGGATAGGATAACTTTTCTCACAATTCTCTCAGCATGCAGCCATGCTGGTTTAGTCAAAGAAGGGCGACACTATTTTGATGCAATGCGTGGCTCTTATGGCATTATCCCAGGCGAAGATCACTATGCCCGCATGATTGATCTGCTTTGTCGGGCTGGGCAGTTCCTGGAAGCAAAGAATTTGATCGATTCAATGCCCTTTGAGGCAGGCGTGCCAGTCTGGGAGGCACTTCTCGCTGGCTGCCGGACACACAGAAACATGGATTTAGGTATTCAAGCTGCAGAACGGCTATTCGAGCTTAAGCCACAACATGATGGAACCTATGTGCTTCTGTCAAACATGTATGCCGAAATTGGAAAGTGGGAAAATGTGGCAAAAGTGCGGAAACTGATGAGAGATCGAGGGATTAAGAAGGAGCCTGGTTGTAGTTGGATCGAGGTTGAGAGAAAGGTTCATGTGTTCTTGGTTGATGACACTAAACATCCGGAGATTCAAGCAGTGTACAAGTATTTAGAGAAATTGGGACTTGAAATGAGGAAGTTGGGATATGTCCCAGACACAAAGTTTGTTTTACATGATATGGAGTGTGAAGAGCACAAGGAGTATGCTTTGTCCACTCACAGTGAGAAGCTTGCTGTTGTGTTTGGAATCTTGAAGCTTCCTCAGGGAGCCACCATAAGGGTGTTCAAGAATCTTAGGATTTGTGGGGATTGCCACAGTGCATTCAAGTTCATGTCAAGAGTAGTGGAGAGGGAAATTGTTGTGAGAGATGGCAAGAGGTTTCATCATTTTAGACACGGTGAGTGCTCTTGTGGAAATTATTGGTAAGTAAATTTTTTTTTTTTTTTTCATAACTTTCAGATATTTTCCTTGGGAAATTGATTCAGAAGTTGATACAAATGTAATGGGCAAAACTTTGATTTCAATATAGAAAATTTTTGAACCATTCAACCGACTCTGTTAGCGTCTTTTCTGATGCCTTGTCTTCTTTGATAAGTTAGAAGAATGCAGTATAAATCTCACAAATTGACGTTGCATGGATGACAAGAATTCTTACAGAAGGATACAACCAGCAATTGTCTTGTCTTATGTACAGACAGCATTTTGTGTAAAGTGTTGTAATCTAAGTCATTTGCTTTTGGAAAATAGAAAAAGAATTAGCCCGAAAAAATTCAGAGTTACCATGGAAGTGCCAATTTTAAAGGTCCGCTTATGGCTTACGCTTTCATCCTTATAGCTCTGTCCTCTAGGAACTTTAATGACAAAGATAAGAAATATGAAAGTTGTGATCTTGATTGCAAAATTTTGAAAGCAGAAAGCAATTATATATCTGGTCTGTCCTGTAGGTATTCATTATTGTAATTGTTTCTTTCTCTTCCTTTTCTTTTCTTTTTCTTTTATTTTTTTATTTATTTCATTTCTAAATTACACTGACGCCTCCTATGTTTTATCTAAATTACAAAGATACCCCTAAACCAAGGCTTTGTTTGGCAACATCGTGTTGGAAAAATAATACGCAGCGGAATTTTAAAAATTTTAGATCAGAGTATTTTTGAAAACACAAGTTTGACATGCTATATGCATAAATTAATCGGCTTTTACTAACCTTTGAATGCCGAAAAACTCCTGCAATCCGTGAAGAGAAGTAACGTTCCAGAAAAGCCTCAACCAACTGGTCTTCTTTGCTATTCTCTATCTACGATTGGAGTTAGTGTGGGCTCACATGTACAGCTCTTCCTCAAGGTGATTCTCCTTCCAACCAATTGAGAGAACCCAAAGCTAGTGTTCGTGATTTGTGAACAAGAGCTCTCAGGGAGTTTCAGATTCTCACCAGCAAAGTATCACTCTTAATCTCTCAATTGATCTAAATAACTCATGAGACTCACTTCCTATTTATAGAGGTTGTGTCTAGGGTCATTTCTTATTAGATAAGGTCTCAAAAATTCAAATCAGAATCAAATTCGGATCAATATCGAATGAAATCAACGTAAAAACGCGTGATTTTTATTTCGCGCATAGGCAGGCCGAACTTTCTCATAGGCAGGTCGAACTTTAAGATCGGCATGCCGAACTGCCAAAAAAAATTTCAGCGAATCTTTTATTTTCCACCCAAGATTCTATAGGATAAAGTCTTAGTTTCAATTCAAATAACCCAGTAGAGAAGTTATCTAATTAAAATAACTTTATCTAGATAATCTCTAGGAAAATAAATAGATTCCTAATAATTCTATAAGTTTATCTTGATATAATTTATTCAAAATTAAATCAACTGATAAACAGACGAGAATTATCCGATCCCAATAATTCAACAAGTTTAATCTTGAATTACTTTTGTCACAAAATTAATTCAACCGATAAACAGACATGAATTATTTAATTCTTTTAAATTTTAATCAGTCTAATAAATCTGACATAAGTCACCAATAATTAGAAAAGCACGCCGTATCGTTACAGGATTTTATGAGCTAGCAAAAGGGACCAAATGGACCTATATAGTTCAAGCTTCCGATAATTATAAAAACCAATATCCCAGATATACATTTTATAATTATAAACTCCAATGCTACTCCACTAAAAGCTTGGAGTTGCACTCTCGAACTCTATAGAATTACGAAGCTTGTATAGCTAAGTCTCCATGATATATCATATGTATCGTATCCTCATAGGATTATCCATAATTGGCTTAAGGACAAGTTCTGCCTTACCATTCCGATTATTTTTATCTTACGTTCCATTATCTCACCATCGAAAAACTTACCATCCAAAGACAGTATACCATTCGGTTACACCTATGTATCCAAATGGTTGAGCGCTCCAGTTTTTCAATTACAGGATAACGCATATAAGAGGATATCACTACTCCTAAAAAAGAGCTATGGATTCCATATCTATGAATAACAGGTCTACGTCATCAAGAGTCATGCCTCCAACGTACCAGCATGCATACCACTATTAAGATGTAGGTGTCACCCTTTGGCACATCAAAAGACACAAGTCAATACAACGGGCCCACTATTCATCTCAAGATTAAGATATAATACAAATGATTGTCTAAAGTAAATCGATTTACTAAGACAGAATTATTAATTCAAATCAATTCACTTTATGTCCCGATCCAACACATCGTCACCTATGACAACGTGCCAATGTTTCTATTCACGGAGTCCACCTCTGATGGTCAAGACAAACTATCTTCGAATAGGAATATAGACAACATAACAATCTTTACATGAATAAAGTGCCCAACTTTATTCCCTCGATTGCGGATCTTATGATTTAGACCGTCACCTTAAGAATCGTGTCTTCTACATAATCTGTCCATCATATGCCCAATTCTTAAAGGTTTAGACCGATAGTCTTAGACTATGATTTGCTTATCATACATTCTACAAATATGAATGTAAAGAGGACAAGATTTGGTATATAAATAATAAATGAATTCTTTATTGATAAAAATGTCTCCAAAACCCATTATATTTTTACTCCTTAGGGCATACATGTCTAACAATCTCCCACTTGTACTAAGTGAGTAAATATGACAAATCTCGCATCCCCATAGCTTCCACATGTCTCTTGAAGACTCTCCCAGTAAGTGTCTTCGTGAATGGATCAATTAAATTGTCCTCTGACGCGATTTTGTACACCGTGACATGCCTGCCCTCGACGAAGTCCTTTATCACATGATACTTCTGATCAATATGCTTACTCTTCTTGTGAAATCTTGGTTCCTTAGCATTAGTTACCGCCGTACTGTTATCACAGTACAGTGATACCACCTTATCCATACCAGGAACTACCTCAAGATCTCCAAGGAACTTGTGGAGCCACACTGTTTTTTTCGAAGCATCATTAGCTGCCACATACTCGGCCTCCATCGTTGAATCCGAAGTGTAATCTTGCTTCACACTTCTCCAACTGATGGCACCACCGCCTAGAGTAAACACAAACCCAGAAGTCGATTTCCTCGAATCTAGACAGGATTGAAAATCCGAGTCAGTATATCTTAGAGGAGTTAAATCCTCACCTGAATATACAAGCATATACCCTCGAGTCCTTCTCAGGTACTTGAAAATATGCTTAACCGCAACCTAATGGTTCGGTCCTAGATCCGCCTGAAATCTACTTACAATCTCGACCGCATAGCAAATATCCGGTCGTGTGCAAAGCATGGCATACATGAGACTACCTACTGCCGAAGCATAAGGCACCTTCTTCATGTATTCTCTTTCTTCATTCGACTTTGGAGAGGCTTTCTTAGAAAGAGTAATTCCAGACCTAGATGGTTGCCCACCTTTCTTGGAATCCTGCATTACATACCTCCTGAGAATTTTATCTATGTAGTTGGCTTGTGACAAAGCTATCATTTTGTTCTTCCTATCCTGAAAGATTTGAATACTGAGAACAAAATTAGCCTCACCCAAGTCCTTCATGTCAAATTTCTTGGTCAACTATAATTTGACCGATGACGACGCCCCAATGTCATTGTCAATTAGCAGAATGTCATCTACATAGAGCAGCAAAAAAACCACATTCTCATCCTTAATGTGTTTATAAACACATGACTCATCCACATTTTGTAAGAACCCATAAGTCTTGATCACCTGATCAAATCTTATGTTCTAAGAACAAGAAGCCTGTTTAAGTCCATATATTGACTTTAGCAACTTACAAACCTTACCCTCTTGACCCTTGACCTTGAACCCGTCTGGTTGTTCCATATAAATGGACTCATCAAGATAGCCACTTAGAAAAGCTATCTTGGCATCCATCTGCCAAATCTCATAGTCGAGAGCGGCAGCTATGGACAAGAGAATCCGGATGGACTTAAGCATGGCTACAGGCGAAAAGGTTTCCTCGTAATAGATTCCTTCTTTTTGCGTATAACCCTTAGCTACCAGTCTAGCCTTAAAGGTTTCGACCTTTCCATCCACTCCTCTTTTCCTCTTGTAGATCCATTTACACCCTATGGGTTTTACCCCTTTGGGAAGATCCACAAGATCCCAGACTTGATTAGTCTCCATAGACTTCATCTCTATGTTCATGGCCTCTGTCTAGAGTTTCGAATCAACATCCTCCATAGCCTCTGCGTAAGTGTAAGGATCTCTGTCATGTTCATCGGATTCAGCCAAGAAGGCCTCCTTATTGAACATATACCTCTCGGGTTGATGCCCAACCCTCCCACTACGCCGAAGCTCCTTAGGTTGTTGTTCGGGTTGCTCTGGTCTTTCTACTCTGATCGGAATGGTCTCATTCGAAACCTCTAGAGTGATCGGATCACTCCTCAACTCCTCAAGCACTACTTTATTTTGAGACTTAAAGTCGTCCATGGAACTCTCCTCAAGGAAAGTTACATTAGTTGAAACCACGACTTTATTTTCATTTAGGTTATAGAAATAACCACCTTTAGTCCCTTTTGGATATCCTATAAACACGCAAACTTCTGAACGTGCTTCCAACTTATTTGTATCCTTAAATAGGACATGAGCCGGACATCCCCATATACGAATATGGTTTAAGGATGTCTTTCTACCTGTCCACAACTCATGAGGAGTTTTAGGGACCTATTTTGAAGGCACATTGTTCAAAAGATAACATGTGGTTTATAGTGCATATCCCCAAAAGGATAAAGGTAATGATGAATAACTCATCATAGACCTTATCATGTCTAATAAAGTCCTATTTTTTTTCTCCACTACGCCATTTTGCTGCGGAGTGCCCGACGCAGTCAAATGGGATAAAATCCTATTCTCTAATAAGTGTCCCAGAAACTCATCAGAAAGGTATCCTCTACCTCGATTAGATCGAAGTGTCTTTATGGGTCTATTCAATTGTTTTTCCACTTCCACCAAAAACTCCCTGAACTTGTCAAAAGTTTCGCATTTGTGGTGCAACACGTACACATACCCATACCTTGAGTAATCGTCAATAAAAGTGACGAAGTACTCATACCCTCCTCGTGCCCGAATGTTCAGCGGTCCGCAAACATCACTATGCACAAGTTCTAGAACCCCTTCGGCCCTATTGCGCTTAGACCCAAATGGTCTTTTGGTCATTTTACCCTCCAAACAAGATTTACATTAAGGTATAGATTCCACCTTTAAGTGACTTAAAGGTCCATCCCTTACCAGCCTTTGAATCCTATTCAGGTTAATATGACCAAGGCGCCAATGCCAAAGATAAGTCTTATTAGAATGAGAAGTTTTAGGCCTTTTAGAGTTATTATCATTCATCTCAGCATTACGCAGTAAGTCCATCTTAAGTTTGATAAAATATAGATTATTTTGCATCCATCTAGAACAGATAAAAGATTTGTTTTTACGAATCACCACTTTATTATTAAAAGAAACTAAATAAGAGTCTTTAAATAAATAAGCTACAGAAATTAAATTCCTTTTAAATTTAGGAACATAAAAACAATCTCACAAAATTAAATTCCTATCATTATCAAAATAAAGATGGACGTCTCCCATTGCTTCTGCTAAGACCAAGGATCCATCGCTCATCCGAAGTGTGAAGTCTTCATGAAGCAGATTTCTCGTTTTTTTGAACCCTTATAGAGAATCACAAACGTGATCAGTTGCACCAGAATCTATGACCCAAATGTCACTTGATTCCTCAACCAAACAAGTTTCTAAATACAGAAGATCACACCTACCTCCTTTGAAAAGGAAGTCCTTGCAATGCTTCTTTATGTGCCCGACCTTCCCGCAAAAGAAGCACTCTAGCTTCTTTGGCTTCTTCTTCTTGCTCTTGTTATTAGCAAGAATAGAAGACTTCCCATTCTTTGCCCGTTGTTTCTTTTCATTCCTAGAGCTGGGATTGGAACTAGAAGCAACTACCGTGTTGGCCTCTCCACCAGCAGGAGACTCCCTGATCAGTAGTTCAAACTCCTGTAACTGTTTCATTAATTCTGTTAAGGTCATATCCCGCCTATTGCTCAAATTAAAAGTAGCTCTAAACAGAATAAACTCCTTAGACAGAGTCTCAAAGACCATAGTCATCTGAGTTTCAGCATCGATGTCGGCTCCATTGGTTTGAGCCTCAGCGAGGTAACCCATGACCAACATCATGTGCTCCTTTACAGATGTCCCCGGCCTCTGTCTACAGTTTAAGAGTTTTCGAAACGCCCCTTGCCGCTTTATCATGGCCTGGCCTCCAAACATGTCTTTAAGATTATCTAAGATTTGTTTCGTAGTCTCATAATCTTCATGTTGAGCCTGTAGTATGTTATTCATGCTTGCCATAACAGAGCAGTGGGCCTGATCGGTTGCATCTTTCCAGCGATGGTACACTTGGAATTGCTTATTAGTTGAGTCTCCCGTAGGCTCGGGAGGACAAGGGGTTGTCAGCACAAATTTTAGTTTCTCAACGGAAAGGACGATATCCAGGTTCTGTTTTCAATCATTATAATTCTCTCTGGTTAATAGGTTTTTGTCAAGTATCGAAGATAAAGCGTTTTTAGACATTTTTAATCTACAATAAAGAATCATATACCAAACATAAGCAAACACTTCATGATAATTTCGCAAGAGAACACAACCATGTAAAAATATACAAATGTGTTTATGTGTCAAAACCTTGAAAATATTACAACCTTACAATGATAATTCCCAACTCAGAATTCAACAAGCTCCTAGGGGAGTCATGTCGAATTGAATCAGGAACACAGATCCCCTCGTGATTAATATATGCCATCTAAGACCCGTATGATCCAACATATATTAATAATCATTTCTTTGGCCATTAATTTTATTAACAGAGCTCCTAAGGGAGGTTAATAATAAATTAACATGAGTGGATAACTATCGTTTCAATATTTTATCCATGATTTACAATCACCACCTAGGGGTGTGCAACCATAAATCATGCTAAAATACCTTATCCTCTCAAAGATCCAATCTGGTACATGATAGAAATCCCTTCCTAGGGGTCGGAACCACCATGTTCTTCCTATGGACCAACGATAGAGGCCTTAGGTCCTCTCTTCGAAAACCTTCTCCCATTCAATCTTTTGAAATCAAGGTTTTATTTTAAAAGATATGCATGAACAATTTTAATATGAGCGGCGCTCCCTATTCTATATGGCATGTTATCAACATACATGGCAAATCATATTATAATACAAACAAGCAAAGCAATTAAGCATAGCTACAAGCAAAATAATAATAAATAACCGTAATATTATGGTTCTACCCTAGAGAATAGGAAACAAAGATTACAAGAGAATAATCGAAACATATTATTGATTCTTTATCCTTGAATCTACAAGTTATATCCTTATTCTTGTAAATCCGATCTCTAAGTCTTCAATCCTGTGTGAATCGAATACTCCATATTTCCGGTCAAATCCATATTTAATGTTTCTTAGAATTGTCTCAAAAATAAAATTAAAACTGCATGAAGAATTGCACCTTTTTTGGAGAAAATTCTAGCACTCCGCCGGCAAATCGATTTGTGTGATCGGCCTGCCGGTCATGATCCATCGGCCTGCCGAACTAGAAGTTTGGCCTGCCGCCAGAGCTGCCTGATTTTTGCCCCGCTGACGGCCTACTAAACCTCACATTCGGCCTGCCGATCTACGATCATCGGCTTGCCGAACTGGAGAGTTCGACATGCCGACCAAGCAAAATCACCCTTTCTAGAAAATACAATTTTTTAATGCAATTTATTAATTTTATTTTCAACAATTCAAAAACATAAAATTAGAGACTCAAGAAATACCTGGGAGTGCCATCATCCATCTTCTAGATCTGCCTTGTAGATCCGTCTTCTCCGAACAATTATTTAATTACAAAATTCTTACAAATTTAAAATTAAATAATAATTCCTAGACGGAGATGATAGTCCGCCATCTAATTACATGAAAAAAAAAACTTAGATACACATTCTAACCTCTAAGGAACCATAACCGGTATAAATTAATTAATTAATAAATAATTAAATAATAATTTAATCAACCATAATTAATTAATAAACATTCACCATATAATCCAGGACAACATATAAATATATGAAACCTAGAGTGCCAACTCTCTGTAAAATTAAATTCAAGCATAGAAGAGATCAAAATCACATAATTTATACATATAGCATGGTCACAAACTCATAAATTTACGTAAAAACCATGGCTCTGATACCAATTGTCAGAAAAATAATACGCAGCAGAATTTTAAAAATTTTATATCAGAGTATTTTCTAAAACACAAGTTTGATATGCTATATGCATAAATTAATTGGATTTTACTAACCTTTGAATGCCGAAGAACTCCCGTAATCCGTGAAGAGAAGTAACGTTCTAGAAGAGCCTTAACCAACTGGTCTTCTTTGCTATTCTCTATCCACGATCGGAGTGAGTGTCGGCTTACATGTACAGCTCTTCCTCAAGGTGATTCTCCTTCCAACCATTGAGAGAACCTAAAGCTAGTGTTCGTGATTCGTGAACAAGAGCTCTCAGGGAGTTTCAGATTCTCACCAGTAGAGTATCACTCTTAATTTCTCAATTGATCTAAATAACTCATGAGACTCACTCCCTATTTATAGAGGTTGGGTCTAGGGTTATTCCTTATCAGATAAGGTCTCAAAAATTTAAATCAGAATCAAATTTTGATCAATATCGAATGAAATCAACGTAAAAACACGTGATTTTTATTTCGCGCATAGGCAGGCAGAACTTTAAGATCGGCATGCTGAACTGTCGAAAAAATCTCAGAGAATCTTTTATTTTCCACTCGAGATTCAATAGGATAAAGTCCTAGTTTCAATTCAAATAACCCAATAGAGAAGTTATCTAATTAAAACAACTTTATCTAGATAATCTCTAGGAAAATAAATAGATTCTTAATAATTATACAAGTTTATCTTGATATAATTTATTCAAAATTAAATCAACTGATAAACAGAGAAGAATTATCCGATCCCAATAATTCAACAAGTTTAATCTTGAATTAATTTTGTCACAAAATTAATTCAACCGATAAACAAACCTGAATTATTTGATTCTTTCAAATTTCAACCAATCTAATAAATCTAACATAAGTCACCAATAATTAGAAAAGCACGCCGTATCATTACAGGATTTTGTGAGCTAGTAAAGGGGACCAAATGGACCTATATAGTTCAAGCTCCCGATAATTATGAAAACCAATATCCCAGATATACATTTTATAATTATAAACTCCAATGCTACTCCACTAAAAGCTTGGAGTTGCACTCTCGAACTCTATAGAATTACGAAGCTTGTATAGCTAAGTCTTCATGACATATCATAGTGTACCGTATCCCCATAGGATTATCCATAATTGGCTTAAGGACAAGTTCTGCCTTACCTTTCTGATTATTTTTATCTTACGTTCCATTATCTCACCATCGGAAAACTTACCATCCAAAGACAGTATACCATTCGGTTACACCTATGTATCCAAATGGTTAAGCGCTCTAGTTTTTCAATTACAGGATAACGCATATAAGAGGATATCACTACTCCTAAAAAGGAGCTATGGATTCCATATCTATGAATAACAGGTCTACGTCATCAAGAGTCATGCCTCCAACGTACCAGCATGCATACCACTATTAAGATGTAGGTGTCACCCTTTGGCACATCAAAAGACACAAGTCAATACAACGGGCCCACTATTCATCTCAAGATTAAGATACAATACAAATGATTATCTAAAGTGAATCGATTTGCTAAGACAGAATTATTAATCTAAATCAATTCACTTTATGTCCTGATCCAACACATCGTCACCTATGACAACATGTCAATGTTTCTATTCACGGGGTCCACCTCCGATGGTCAAGACAAACCATCTCCCAATAGGGATATAGATAAAACATAACAATCTTTACATGAATAAAGTGCCCAACTTTATTCCCTCGATTGTGGATCTTATGATGTAGACCATTACCTTAAGAATCGTGTCTTCCACATAATCTGTCCATCATATGCCTAATTCTTAAAGGTTTAGACCGACAATCTCAAACTATTGTTTGCTTATTATACATTCAACAAATATGAACGTAAAGAGGACAAGATTTGGCATATAAATAATAAATAAATTCTTTATTGATAAAAATATCTCCAAAAACTCATTATATTTTTACTAGTTAGGACATACATGTCTAACACATCGTTCCAACTATGTAGTTCTAACTGCTATAGTATAAAGCTCTTGAACTTAACTATGTTGATTTTTTGTTTAAAATGATAAAACTATCTTGTTTAATTTCAGCTATTGATTTAAACAAAAAATAAAATCCCATCTACTGATTAAAAAAATGCAAAAACAAAGCCTATTCGACCTCCCTCTGACTGCCCGATGACCCCACCATTGGGTCATTAACACCACCTGTTCCTCTTCCCGTTGAGCCCTGCCACGCTGTGGCGCCTCCCTCCTTGTCTTGCCCAACCACTATCCCGTTGTGCCCTGTCAGCCCCTCTACAACCCCGAGAGACCCTAACCCTACCCTCCTAAATGGACCATCATCTCTCCCCCAACTTGTTGGGCCTCCCCACTGTGTCGCTCCTCCAACCTCGTTGTTCCCCATGCTCGTGCCCCACCTAGATAGAGAGAGAAAGAAAGAGAAGGGGAGAGAGGAAGAGACAAGTTTTTTTTTTTATGTTATTTTATTTTAAGATTTTTAAAATTTTATACTTGTTTTTTATTTTGCTCAAAAATATCAATTTCTTTGTAATTGTGTCCTAATTTTTTTAATCTTTTACAAAAAAATAAAGCACCAAGGGAAAGTGAGAATTTTTTTTTGGTTTTTTGTTTTCTTAATACATTTTTTTAAAATTTTATATATGTTTTTTATCTTTATCCCAACAAAAATGTTGGGGTTTTTTTCTTTAATTTTTATTTATAATTTTTAAAGTTTTATGATAGAGTTAACCTTTTTTTTAATGTCAAAGAAAGGTAAAATTGTCATTTTTACCCATATAAATAACTAAAAATGTTTTTTAATGAATAGAGGAGCATTTTTTTTCTTTTTACATTTTAAGCAAAATTAAAGCTCAACTTGCAGTCAACTAATAGAAATGGTCTATTTATAATTTTTTAAATAGTCAGGAGGTGTCAGTTTTAGTTCAAGAATATCTCTCTGATTTAGGAAAAACATAAAAACTGTCAGAGCAATTTATCACTTTTTAATTTTATTTTTTATTTTATTTTTAGATATGGAGTGCCAAATTTGAATATTTGACCTCAACTCTCAGAGTAGACCTTCAACAATGCCATAATATTTTTTCCCTGATAGATCAATACGATATCACTAGTAACATTTTAGAGGCAAAATGAAAAATATATTAGGAATATTTACTTTTTTATACCCATTGTTTTTGGTTTATTTAAATCCATATTATGATAAAGGAAAGTGTAAACTACATCCATAGATTGGATGTGGACCCATAAACAACTTTTACTATAAATAGTTCTGGTTATACCCATAAAGTAAAAATTATGCTAAGTTCAAAATTTGATTTCAATTGACTTATAAATAGTCAATTTAAACTACAAAAATGCGAAATAAATTATGGCTGCTCCTTTTATATATTAAAAAAAATGAGAGAAGAGGTTCAATCTCTTTATATAAGAGCAACGAAATTTTAGAATATCAACATGTTGTAAATATTAAATATGTTTTCATATTAAGGATGATAATATAGTGAATATAAGGAAAATTAAATTGAGACATGTATGTTTTATCTATCGGTTAGCATTTTAAAATTTCAGAATTTGCAAAAGATTACTTTGTTTAAGGAGATCAAATTTTAATATTTGATTAAAGCTTTTGAATACAATATATTATTTTTAGAATATATAAAAAATGATAAATGTAGTTAATCACCGATTTTGAAGACAAAAGTGTCAGAGTTTAGCATTTCAGAAATAAAATCATGAATCCAAAAAGCATAGATAAATTTATGAAAATGATTTTATGATAGTTTAGTGATTTTAAAAAAACAATAATACAGTTAGGATGTTAGAATTTCTTTAGTTATTTTTTACAAAGGATATTAAAGTTTCAGAAAAATGGTTATACATGCAGAAATAGTAAAGTTTACGGATCAAAACTTGATCAACCCAATCACGGCAAAGAATTGACTTTGTGGACCCATAATAGTGTCGTTAAATACAAGTGAAAAAAATTCAGCCAATTATAAAGAGATTAGCTCCCCTCTCTCTACTTTTTCTCTCTAACCCACCCATGCCCACAAACCCAATTGGAGATCCCAACCTCCTTTTTTACACAGCTAATGTCGTTGGAAGATGAGTCCAATGAGGTGTTGTGCCGATGTCAACTCCACTAGAGCAACTCATAAACGCCGGTCAAAGCCGTCGAAGACCTAAACTTCCAGATACAATATCTTCATCATTCGATCTTTGATCAGCATGATCTTTATTCAAACACAACCATCATGATGAGGCAAACTAGATCCATGCTTTACTTTACACTGATGTTGACTAGAGTGCTCTGCCCATTTCCAATGCTGTATGCACCACTAGGATACCGAAATGCCATCTTCCTGATGGTCATGAACTACACTGCCCCTCCCAACATGTTCGAAGGTGTTGGATATGTGAAATCCCCCACTTAATTGTAAAAAAAAACCACGACATGACGAAGTTCAATGAATGCTGCCATTGCCTTGAATAGAGTTTGTTGTGGCCAATTTCGGCCACGTTACCTCAAATTGATCGAGGTAAAACATTCACAGATGCATGACGAAGCTAGTATCACCCTCAATTGTATGCAACAACCAGTGGTTGCCGAAGTTTGAAGTCCATCATCATGTGTTGTTGCTTCTATGCTCGATTTTGGCAATGTCATGAGTGTTGATGCACACTGTGGACACCATTAGACTTAGAGAGCTCAAAGGAACAACAGGCATAAATCAATTTTGAGTTTTCTTCACTAGAAAGTAAAGATCAAGAAAATCATATTTTCGTCACCGAGGGGTACTCGACCCATACATTTAAAGGCTAAATTGGAAGAAATTGAGGCATCAATCAACTCTAAAGGTCCAAATATGGGGGGATCTAATGTTGTAGCTCGGTCTAATGATCGGAGTCACTGTACGCGTCGTCGTGGGTGGTTGGGCTCCAGCAGACCTCAAGTTTTGTGATCCTGACCTCCGATCGACGATTTAAGTCCACCTTATGACTTGTTTCGACATTCCAGATGTGATGGTACCTCCGTTTGAGCTAATTCCACTCTATTAGAAATCATTTGGCACTAGTTGTGTGCAAATTAAGGCAAGGCAAACTGGACTAATGAAGTCCAAAATGACATTTCTAGCAAATAAATCTCCAAGAAGTATTTTTAGCCATCTACGGTCCCTCTAAGACCATTATCGTGGAAGCTTTCTGGACTCTAGAACTAGCGAGATACAACTGGACCTGTTTAGTTAGGAATCTAATAAGTAGGAATCTTGCCTACAGTATTAACAATTTTGAAATAATTATTTTATATGGTTATATTAAAATTATGAAATGCATAATTTATGTTATGTCATGCCATCTTGCGTAATGATGTGATGTGATGTTATGTTATGATACAACATGCTATATTATGCTAAGTCACGTTTCACGATATGATGTGCCATATTGAGTTATGATATGATTACGATTTATTAAATTTATACTATGCCATGTCATGTTATGTTGTGACTTTGTCATGATCAGTATGTGATGTGTGCAGTAATAAATTATATTGTTTAGTCACTTTTCAAGTTAAGCATGTTTACGGTTTATGATTTATGATTTAATATTCGTGATGCTATGTAGTAACATGTCATATTGCATATGCACAATCAGATAAATGAAACATACAAAATAAGTTAAGGGTGTCGTACCAACCTCTCGACTTACAAGGAGGCTTTGACTTAGTTCAGTCGGTACATTCACTCGGGCCCAAGTAGTAAGATAAGTTAAAACTTAAATAATTAAGCATAAAACAAGTTGATAAGCAAGCATAAAATTTTCATGCATGCTTTATGAAATGCTTTTAAATATGTTTTGTGAGTCTAATTTTTTACTTGTTGAGCGAATTCTAATTTAAATATGTTCATGCTGTAGGTAAAGAGCTTGTCAGTTATGCTTGATTGATAGTGGTGAGCGACAGATGAATGGTGGAGATGTAACACTTGTTATTTGTAACGGATATAATTGTGTCTAATTTAATTATTAGTGTGCCAATTTAAATTTTGTAAAATTTTATTGCATCTAAAATTTCTCATTTTATTTATTCTACCTATTTTTAGCTTTTTTAAAAATTTTTCTACGCCTATTTTTCAAAATCTTCAAAATGCTCTTAGAACTTTTATCTATTACAAAAATGCCATACTGTATTATGTGCACCAAAATCTTCGATGAAGACCAGTTCACAATTCCCTCTTGTTGTATTATCAAACAAAATCAGACAACACCCCTTGATCAGAGGGATGTGATTTTTCTTTCTCTTTTTATTATTTCTTTTCTCTCTTCTTCCCCTGCTCCTTTCTTCTCCCTTTTTTTCCTTCTTCCTTTTCTTTTTCCTTGCATTCATGGTAGCCCAAAACAAAGAAAACTAAACATCACATTCAAGCCAATTTCTCACCAAAATTCACAAAACTAACCTCCTAGCAGCTCATAAAGCTTGAAATCAAGGGAATTTTTGTGATAAAAACAATGTATTTGGCTTGGATTTAAGGTATGTTTTTCAAATTTAAAACTTATATTTTGATTATGTTTTGAGTATGGAAATCTTTCAAAATGGGTTTACATTGTATAGAGATGATTTATATTTTTTTACACAATGTTTTCATGCTTAAAAAGTCGTTAGAAAACCAAGATTTTAAAGAGAAGTTTAAAATTTGGATTTTAGGTTTTCTATGAAGAATTTCCTAGTGAAAAACAACATATCGTTTTTCATAAAACTAGATGTTGTTTTTACAGAAACTACGTGTCATTTTTTATAGAAACTACATATGGTTTTCTTAGAAACTATATGTTGCTTTTTCAGAAACTAAATGTCATTTTCCCAGAAACTACGTGTCGTTTTTTACAAAAACTACATGTAGTTTTCCTAAAAACTACAAGACACGTTGTTTAACTAAAAATGTATATGACCAAAGACTCAAACCACAAGCTCTTAATACCTTAGGATGCTTTCCATCATTTCACTAATCCTTTTCCTTTTTCAATTCTTTTGCTATTTGATATGTTATAAGTCAGATCGACTCAACCCAAATATAAATTTTTTATTCCCAAATATTTTAATCTCGTATTATTTTCTTTTAAATTTTTTTAGAGAATTTTATATTAGAATATGGATCAATTTTTGTTGATATTAAAATTAATTTATGTGTTTAAACTTATATGCATATTTTGAGCATATTGATGACAATGCATAGTAATAAAATAAATTGACCTAATTATGAAGTTAATATTTATGGTAAATTTATGATCTTTATGCGTTTTAAGGTTAAGGAAATGATTGGAGCTAGAGGTGGCAATAATCGTGTTCGTGCCATGTTCGTGTCGACATGTTTACAGCACGACACGTTTAGCTTTAATACGAACACGACACGATTAATAAACATGCCAAAAATGTAAACACGAACACGACACGACTATGGCACACGTAACATGGCACGACACGATTAACATGATTATTAAACATGTCGTGATAGGTTGACAAGATAACAATACGTATATGACACGTTTATGACCCAATTAACTAAAAATTTTTAAAAAAAATAAAAAAAAAGCCAATAAAGAAAATTAACAAAAATACAATATCTAATTAATACTAACCTACTAAAAATATTTCAAATATTTTTATTTTTAAGTTTAAATGTGTTATAATTGGGTGGGTCATGTCGTGCTGTGTCAACACATTTACGGCCCGTTTAATTAAACGTGTTAAGGCGTGTTTAGCATGTTAGTACGAATCCAGCTCTTTTTTTTTGTGTTATTTGTGCCAACCCATTTATAGCACAATTAATAAACGTGTGGTCTGAACCCGTTTATCTTGTGTCGTTTTCGTATCGTGTCATCATGCAAGTCTGAAATTACCGGCCCTAATTGGAGCTTACGTGGTGAGCTGGTGTTGTGAGTTAGAAGTTATCAATAGATTATTTGCCAAAGAGGTAGGGATTCTATTACTCAACTTTTGTAAGGTTTTATTTAATTTAAATTGGTTATTGTTTTGTTTGATAAATTATATGCTATTTTAATAATATTATTATATGAATATCATTTAAAACATAATACCGTGAACTCCTCATATAGTGTACAATGAGGTCTAGATGTTTTGACATGTTTTAACATAATTTGAGAAGCATGGTTACATAATATAGACTCTATACATATCAAAACGGATATAAAAGGATGGTAAAACGTGAAAAGGGCAGCAATAACATTCTTCAGCATGTATACCCTAAAAAATAAATAGGGGGAGGCACCAACACTCCCTTGGGTTGAAAGTTGTAGAACGCACTATACCAGAAATGTCTTAGTGAGGATCCAAGACTCATGTTCCCTCACCCGACAACTATTGATCCGTTAGCTTTAAGTTGTCAAGCGTGCTCCACGGGGTTATGTTGAGTAGAGAGATGTGATTCTCAATTTCGTTGTGGATTCTGAAAAACATAATTTAAAAAACATCATTTAATCATGAATCATAATATATGTTATAGAAACATGGTAATATTTATTGTAGGCTATCCACTAGATATGAACATAATGAGATTGTTACACTGCTTACGACGATTAAAAAACCGTCGTGAAAACTTCAGTCGTGGTACAACATGGAGTTTTTACGATGGCTTTTTACCATCGTGTAATAGAAAAATTGACGCAGGAAGGGGTTGTACATAGTAATTTTTCACGATGGTTTTTTAAAAAACTGTCATAGAAAATAACATTCCATGACGGTTTTTTGAAAAACCGTGGTGGAATACTAAAAATTCCACGACAGTTTTTTGAAAAACAGTCATGGAATAAAAGGCTTTTACGACGGTTTTTTGAAAAACGGTCTTGGAATCCTTTTATTCCAGATGGTTTTTTAAAAAATCGTTATAGAAAATTTGTATTCCCTTAAAAAAAATTCTCCAAAAATTTTTGATTCCCACGGGATGGCTAGTCTCGTGTGTTATCCATTACAGTAAGGCCCTAATTGCATACAAAAATTGGTGTATATTGAAATTACAAGGTATTTACAAGATCATTTACATTTGAGCTATTTTGAGCAATTGTTTATCTACTATCTCCATCTATCTATCTAAAGAGCACATACCTATTTACAAATTGTACCCACTCTAATCTAACTTCATGTATATCCGTATGTATATAAAAATCTTTTTTGTCCTAAGGCTTGTATACCACTTGTAATTATATCCCGCATGAAACATAGATTAAAAAAACCACATTCTATGTTTCCTTGTTGTCTTGGACACTTATGTTTGAATATAGCATTTTGTTCAGTCGGTTTGTGACACCGCTTCCTGCTTGAAGCTTCTAATTGTTAAGCGCCCTAACAATGTGTCATGTTTAAATGAATTAATAGACGATACAATTATATGGGACTAAAAACAGTTAATTTTATAAGAGAACATTAATACTTACAATCTCGTGATTGATACGAAATCCTCACATGGTGGGTGTCCGAGGGGGTCAAACTAATACATTTGGTCCCCCATAGCAAAATAAGTCCCAACATCTAATGTTCTCCAACATTGTATGGCAAGAAGAATAATTTCCCCCTCAATGCTTGAGCTAATAGGTGGAGGAGTGATGTGACACACTCTCTATGATCACTCTATAGGTCTCTTATAGCACTTGAAACAATAGTCGGAGATATGAAGCCAAAATTTTATGCCAAGCCTTGAAGTTCACAATATTCTACCAAAAAGCTACAATAAAAAACAATACAATCAATTATTTGAAAGCACCTTACAACTCTACCTATATTTTAAAAATACAAAATAAGGATGGAGTTATTACCTGAAATATACCAGGATACAGTTTGCCCTGATTTTATCAAAGTTAATGAAGTAGTAAACGTCTTCATACCCCACATAGATAGGCAATTCATTGCCAGTGACATTTACTGGTATCGGGCACTAAATCGTTGACCCATTGTGCATGAAAGAATGTGCGTATAGAGCCAACTGCATAAATTCTTGAGGTACTGAAGCGAAGTTAAATGCAGGCAGTTGCTCATTAGCCATAGTTGTTCTTGTTCTTGTTCTACCTCAGGTTGTGATTCTCTTGCTTTTGTAGTGCTTTTCTTTTTTGGAGTTTCTTTTTGCTTAGATCTTGTGGAACATGGCTAGGTGCTCGATTCTTCTTCATCAATGCGATGACTTCAACTAACCTCTTCAGCCATGCGATGAAACTTCTAGCTACTTCACCCACAGTTGTTGGTTCAAGTGTTTTAATAGGCAATCCAACTGTTCTAACTCTGATGGTAATGATGCTTATGTGCACGTTCTCTTCCACTAATAGTCATCCATGAACTATATCAGTTGGAAGTCTCTCCATCTATACCTTCCCAAGTGCAACAAGTGCACACGCACCATTAATTCTATCCTCAACAGAGAGCCTGCATTGTTTGGGCTCTTGACGAGGAGGTGACAATTGGACTTCTGGAGCTTCTGCCACATTATTGGGACAACTAGCTTTGAAGTTGTTGCGTTGTAAGATGCTTTCATCCGTCGACTTGGCACGTCCTTAGGAAATGAGCTCGGTCACAAGACCCCGTAATTTTACAATCTCCATTTGCATCTTCGACATTTAGGAATTCAATTTCAAAGTACCTGATTGGAGGTCGAAGTATTGAGATTGCTTCATATACTTCGATTGACTGCGAACATGTCCTGAATGTTTTGGTTTTTCTAGTGCCCTTGTCAAAATGTCATCATTACTAACTAATTGAAAGCTCCCTTGACTTTATTGCATTGTGTATTCATCTTGTAAAACAAAAACACAACCATGTTATTCAAGAAATCCTTCATCTGGTATTAAATTACAAATTAATTGTTTGTGTTCAATAAACTTACAATCAAGTTCCTAATTTTTGCTACTTTTGGATTTTTAAACTGGCCATTGGGACCTTGACATGATTTTACCCACAACTCCTCCTGTATTGGTAGCACGCCCGTCTTTGCAAACTGTGTTACGCTATGTTAGTAACATAGTAATGATAGAATAATTGATATATGTAATTTGAGTAAAATATTAACATACCAATGGTGATAACTATCTTCAAAATTATCTATCTCTTCAACCATGGCAATCCCTTTGTGAATGAAGGGATGTCTACGCAATCCTCATCAACTTCTTCATCGTCAAGAACTATTCTTAGCTTTATTGAGACGACTAGAGACAACTCCATGCCTTGGGGATCTGTAGTATAAAAAACTTAGATTGCTTGTGATGCCATAATGAAGGGATCATTCCTATATCCCAATCTTCTAAAGTCAACATCGTGATGCCGTCATCGTCATTCTTAACATAGTTATTGTCATAGTTATTGTCGGCCCACTCGTACTTAAAAAATGCTATGCGTAATCCCCCATAATCAAGTTTTCAAATATCTTCAATGAAACCAAAGTAGTTCATGGTCCCATATACTAGATTCTTGTCCTTGGTGGAGGCAATATGCATAGCCTCAACACGAAGAGTCACACCGCTATTTTGCACAGGATGCTTCTCATCTCTTTTGCAAGTGTAGAAAGCGTAACCATTTATAGAATATGACATATACCTTGTAACTACCGACAATGGTCCTCTAGCTAGGTTCTTCAACTCCTGTGACATGCCTCCATCTTGTAATATGGAGCACTTGCTATAGATGTGTGCTCTAATACACAACTGAAAGGTTCGGTTGTGTTCATCTTGCAACCATTTCTCATTTCTTACTCTTTTTGGGTATGCTTTTTTTAATTCATTCGTGTGCACCTCAATGAAAGGCTTCACTTCATTAGCATTGTGCAAGACATAAAGACAAGCTTGCTCCTACTCCTCTCGATTTACTGATAAAGGATTGCCCATAGATAGTCCCCTAGCCTTAATGTTTATAGTCTTTGGCACCCTAAATGTGTCCGCATTAGATAGGTACTCGGAGCAAAATCCAACCGATTCCTCAGCTATGTAACTTTCTACAATACATCCCTTTGGCCTATTTTGATTCTTCACATAGCACTTTAAAACCTTCATATATCTTTCAAATAGGTACATCCATCTCAAATACGTCGGTCTGTATAACTTAACTTCATGTACTAGGTGCATCGTTAAATGAATCATGATGTCAAAAAATGCCAGTGAAAAATACTTTTCAAGCATGCATAAGGTTTGCACTAACTCCTATTGCAGCGAATCTAGCAGAAGTGGATCAATGACCTTT
This sequence comes from Artocarpus hirsutus, assembly GCA_946598075.1. NCBI lineage: Eukaryota > Viridiplantae > Streptophyta > Magnoliopsida > Rosales > Moraceae > Artocarpus > Artocarpus hirsutus. Next base: position 17,100 of record CAMOHE010032583.1, on the reverse strand, counting down.
GAGCATATTGAATTCAAGAACGAGCACAACTTGGAAATTGTAAATCTCGCATCCTTTGTTAGAATTCCCCGCAAAGTAAGTGGTAGTAATTGCTGCATTAACACATGACAATCGTGTGTTTTCATGCCAATAAGTTTCAAATCCTTCACCGACGCTAACTTTTTAAAGTTTGAAGAATACCCATCAGCACTTTTTATGTAGCAAGCCATTCACAGAGCTTTCTCTTTTCCGCTCTAGATAATGTGTGCTTTGCCGGAGGTAAGTAAGTACGGCTCTCTCTTTTCTTGAGAAACAAATTAGGCCTAATCTCTATTTCCATGAGATCCAACCGAGCTTTTTCATCATTCTTAGTCTTGCCTGAAATGTCAAGCATTGTGCTGACTCTAGATTCACAAACATTTTTCTCAATATGCATAACATCCAAGCAATGATGAAGAAAAAGTGTCTCCCACTATGGAAGATCAAAGAAGATTGATCTTTTTTTTCATGGTCCATCATTTGGCGGATCGTCCTTACCTCGCTTTCTCTTACCGAATACGATTCTTATATCTTTTACCATTTCAAATATTTGTTCACTTGTCAAAGGGTGAGGAGGGTCTCTTTCTTTGCTGTTAACATCAAAGGCTTTCTTTTGTTTGTGGTAGTGATAATCTCTTGGCAACCATCTTCTATGACCAAGAAAAATGGTTTTCTTACCATTCTTCAACCGTTTGTGAGACGTTTCTGTCAAGCAAATAGGACAACCAATAGAACTCTTAACAAAATAACCAGATAAATTGCCATATACGGGGAAGTCGTTAATTGTCCATATAATATTGCACGGAGTGCAAACATCTCTTTTCGGTAAGCATCTCTAACTTCAACTCCATTTTCCCACAACTTTTTTAGGTCATCAATTAACGGTGCCAAGTATGCATCAATGTCATTGCTTGGTTGGTAAGAACCTGAAATCAATAAAGATAACATTAAAAACTTATGCTTCATGCACATCTTCAGAGGGAGATTATAGTTAACAAGTATTATAGGCCAAGTGCTATGCCTACTACTCATGTTACCATGTGGGTTCATTCCATCCGTCGACAAAGCGAAATGTATGTTTCTTGGATCCGCACTAAAGTTAGGATGATCGGCTTCAAAAGTCTTCCATTGTAGTGAATTCGTCGGGTGTCTAAGAATACCATCATCCACCTGTTTGTCATAACACCATGTCAAATTCTTGGCATGTTCTAGGTTTTCGAATAAACGCCTTAAACGTGGTACCAGTAGAATGTACCATAACACTTTCTTTGGCACTCCATTCTTGTTGTCTTTTGGATCCTTTCCTTTCTTCCACCTTTCTTGTTGACAAACTGGAAAATAATTCTTGTCTACATACTCATTCCTATAGAAAACACAATCATTTTCACAAGCATGAATTTTCTCATACACGGGTGTCTCCGCATCATTCACCATTGTCAAAAATAAATCCAGACGGTGCACAAAGTGTTCTTCTAAATCATTGACCATGTCAACCATATTGTCTTGATCATCCATATTATCCTCCACAATAACTTGCTTTTCTTTACTTAGTAAAGTTGGATTGAACTTAGACTCGCTATGAAAATGCCACGTTCAATCACTACTTATAGTTTTATTTCGAAATAAATGTCCTCTAACAATTGGAATTACAGTCAATCTATGGTTTCCACATTTAACACAAGGACACCGAATTTTATCACCATTGGCATGACTTTTGGCAAAATCTAAGAACTCTTCCACACCATTCACATACTCTCTAGACAATCAAAAATATCACATCTATTTCCTATCTATTTTGCAATTCCTAAATCGAAATAATAAATAGCAAATATTCAATTAAAATTAATTTTACAATTTATATATATACCCACCTATATATGTATTAATTAATCATAAAACAAAAACATTACCCATCACAAAACAAGTTACACATACTCATTATAAAATAAAGAAATCACAACCATGATCCACAATACAAATTTCACGAAATAAACAACAAAATCAACTATTTATTAATTTTGGATCAATTATACAACATAATCAACAACAATTTATCAATTTCTAACAAAAACTTACAATTTGGTCTAAGATTAAAGAGAGTGGAGGCGGAGAGGGACAACGGTAGCTAATTCGAACGGTTTTGTGTTTGTATTTGAGAAGTGAGTTTCTAAATTGTATCTGAATGTCGAGATGGAAAAAAGGGGATTTAAGTAAGCTACTATGATGGTTTTGTTAAAAAACCGTTGTGGAATGCTTTTGAATCTACCACAATGATTTTTCAAAAAAACATCGTGCCCGCTTACCTATTCCATGATGGTTTTTTATAACATCAGTTTTTGAAATGGTTTAAAGTTAAATTTTAATATCATCATCATTGGCACTAATCCTAGTTTAACTTTCGCAGTCAAACAGGAACCATGCAGTCAAGGTGACAACTCCAGTCATCTGAATAATCACAACAGTTGAGCAACCCCAATAGATTGAACAACCTTAATAAGCTAAACAACCATAACTGATGGAACAACCTCAACCAGCTGCTCTAAAAATGAATAATTTGGAACAAAACCTTCAAGCTTGCTAAAACATACAAAGACTTATAGAGGCTCGAGACCCTAAGAAACATCACTTGACCCCACTAATGGAATTTATGAAACAAAAACCTTATATGTTTATAAGGGAGCCTAACCCAGGAGGCTGTCAAGAAGAAACTAGACACTCTAAGGATTTCCTAACAACACCAAGCAAACTTTGCTACAAATGTCTTTAAAGGAAAAGCTGAAGAGTGGTGTGACCTCCAAAAAAATGATTATGATGTGTCAAATCTTACTTGGAATCAATTCAAGATGATATTTTGTAATACATATGTTCTCTAGAGCCACCCATAAGTGATGTTTTGAGAATTTGATGATTTGGTACAAGGTGACATGACAGTAGTTGAATATCAGGCTCGGTTCATAGAATTGTCTCGATATAACCTTGGAGCTATGATAGATCCCTTAGCAAGATATGAAAAATTTTAGAATAACCTAAGGCAAAAAATCAGATAGATGATAGCTGCAACCCCTTTGGCCGAGTTTCTTGAGCTGGTAGCCACTTCTCAACATGCTGAGACAGAGTTGATTAATTCTTTTAGAGAATATAAAGGATCTACTGGGCACCAGAGAAATATGAAAAAGAAAGAAAAGTCTCAAGGATAAGCTTCACAAAATAGTAGTTTGAGTGTTGGCGATGGGTCCTCAGGTAGTGGACGTTTCCAATTGTATGCTTGTCATAATTGTGGACAAGTGGGACATTTGAGATGAAACTATCCTAATCACCTAGCACAATCATCTTTTGCTCTGAGGTCTCAAAATAGTCATTTTGGCTCCAATATTTGGAGAGGAAATCAAGATCAGGAGGCAACACAACATAGCTCACTAGCCTCACATGCTTTTGTAACCTAGCCACATAGGTCTCAACCTTAATACAATTATCAACAGTAACCACATGGCTCAAGTATTCATCAAAGGTAGAATTTTCAACCAACTTCGCAAGCTTCTACAAATCAAAGACCTTATTTCTTTGGAAGAAACAATAATGCAAGTAGTAGCCAAGGGAATCGTGGAAAAGGAAACAACAAAAAAAAAGGAAAGCAATGGTTTAGATTTATGCTATCACAACCACTATAGGACAAACAAAGCAAGTAGACAATTCCATAGTAGAGGGTATGATTCACATTTTTCATTCATGGTCTCATGTGTTATTTGAAACTGGTGCTACCCATTTATTCATATCCATATTGTTTGCTTCAATATTACAATTGGAAATTGAAAATTATAATTCTCCTTTAGCTCTTAATACCCTAGTGGGTGCGTGGTATAGCCGAGGTTTTTATGTTTTATAAATCAGTGTGTGCAGTTATAGGAGAATGTAGCCTCTCAGCTGACTTATATGTGATAACCATGATGGAATTTGATGAAATCTTAGGCATGGATTGGTTAGCTAAATATGATGCTATAGTAGATCGCCATCGAAAATATGCCACTTTATTCACCAAGAGTGGACAAGTCATTGACTTCCAAGTTAAGACAGAAACAGTGACGCCAACCCCTATACTAAATGCATGTTTCAGAGGATGAAGGAATTTCAAAAGTCTTGGAATGATCTTTGCTTCAAAAGGAAAGTTAAAGAAGAGCAATTCATCTTCCTATGCTCCAGTGGTGGATAAATTTTTAGACATTTTTCTAGAAGAATTGCTTGGATTTCATCAACTTAGTTCTGAGAACAGTATTTGTATCTATCACTCTCTATCGAATAGCACCTGTTGAGAAAGCCAAAATAAGGAAGCAATTGGATGAATTAATAGAAAAAGGATTTATTCGCCTAAGCACATCACCTTGAGGAGCTCCAATGCTTTTTGTGAATAAGCATGATGGGTCACTAAGACTTTGTATCGATTATCGTCATCTTGACCAATTGACCATCAAGAACAAGTATCCCTTACCCCGTATTGACAAACTGTTTGATCAGTTGGGAGAATCTCAAAACTTCTTAAATATTGACTTGCGGTCTAGATATCACCAATGGAAGATAATAGAAGAAGATGTTCCAAAGACAGCTTCCAAACTCGCTACAATCATTACAAATTTCTCGTCATGTCTTTCAAGTTGACCAATGCTCCAGCAGCCTTCATGGATTTAATGAATCAAGTTTTCTAAACGTATTTAGATCAATATATCATTGTTTTCATTAATGATACCTTGATCTATTTTAAGGCCAAAGAAGAATATGTTGAACATCTAAGAATTGCTCTACAAATATTAAGGAAACACGACTTATATGTGAAGAAGGAAAAGTGTGACTTTTGGATGATGAAAGTGAAGTTCCTAGGACATGTTGTTTTTGAAGAAGGCATATAAGTGGGTCCCTCTAAAGTTAAATTAGTGTTAAATTAGGAGTGACCAAAGAACGTGTCAGAGATTCAAAGTTTCCTTGTGTTAGTTGGATTTTATAGATGTTTTGTGGAGAACTTTTCAAAGATTTCCCCTCTGCTAACAAGACTTACCAGGACAGATGTCAAGTTCTTGTGGGACAACAAATATGAGGAAGCATTTATGGAATGGAAGCATAGACTCACCAGTGCACCTATACTTGTTATTCCTAATAACAAGGAACCTTAACTCTGTACACTGATGCCTCAAGAAATGGATTAGGTTGTGTACTGATGCAATATGGTCAAGTAGTTGCTTATGCTTCACAACAACTAAAACCCTATGAGAGAAATTATCCCACACATGATCTTGAGTTAGCTACTATGGTCTTCGCACTTAAGATTTGGAGATGTTACCTCTATAGTGCAACATTTGACATCTACATTAACCACCAAGGCTTAAAGTATTTATTTACTCAATAGGATCTCAATCTCAGACAATGAAGATGGGACAAGGACATGGTATATTCTGATTTTAATATTCAATACCACCTTGGTAAAGCAAATGCAGTAGCAGATGCTTTAAGCAATAAGAATCATAGGATTATGGCTAGCTTAGCATTGGAAGATTGGAGGCAAACAACCACTATTGTCGACTTTGACTTGCAGTACTATGATGATAATGAAAGGGCTTTTGTGTTTAATACAATAGCTGCCCCTACATTAATACAACAAGTGAAACAAGGACAATGGCATGATGAAGGACTACGTATGATATAAGAATAGCTACAAAATGATGAATAATTAGGTGAATGGTAGATAGGACCAAAGGATTTTTGCTTTGCAAAGGGAGAATAGTTGTGCTAGAACATCCTTATCTTCGACATGTAGTGTTGGATGAAATGCATCACTCTAAACTTACTATTCATCCTTAAAGCTCTAAAATGTACATGAACTTAAAGCGATAATATTGGTGGCATGGAATGAAGAGTGACGTAACAACTTTTATATCCAAGTGTATGACATGTTGATAGGTCAAACTAAACATCAAAAGCCTAGAGGTGAGTTAAAAAATTTATCTATTCTAGAATGGAAGTGGGGCCAGGTAACAATAGATTTTGTCACTAGATTTCCAAGAACTCCGTTGGGACATGATGTCATTTGGGTAATTGTGGATTGTCTGACAAAAACAACCCACTTTATTCCAATCATAACAAATTATAATGTGTTCAAACTACGTCAGGTGTACATGAAGAAGATAGTGACATTGCAAGTCTCTGATAGGGACACACGTTTCATATTCAGGTTCTGAAGAGGATTACAGAGAGCCTTAGGAACTTAATTGAATTTCAGTACAGCTTTTCATCCTTAGATAGATGGATAATTTGAGTGTTATTTAGATTTTTAAAGATATGTTTCATGCTTGTGTGTTAGATTTTAGAACTAATTGGGTCGCGCAATTACCATATGTTGAGTTCATTACAATAACCACTACCAGACAAGTATTGGGATGGCCCCATATGAGTCTTTGTATGGAAGGCCTTGAAGGTCTCCTTTATGTTGGGCTGAAAAGGAAGAGCACATTAATCTAGGGCCACAATTCTTAAAGGAAACTATAGATAAGGTCTGAATTATTTGTGATCACCTTGAGACTGCTTAGAGCCGACAAGAGTTATAAAAATAAGAGAAGGAAACTATTAGAATTCATGGTTAGGGATTATATATTTTTGAAAGTGAAGTCAAAGCGTGGCTTATCTGATTTTGGTGTTTGAGGAAAGTTGGCACCAAGTTATATGGGGCCATTTAAGATCATAGAATGGATTAGACCATTTGCTTATCATCTAGATCTACAACCTCAATTGTCCTATGTGCAAAATATATTCCACGTGTCGATGCTAAGGAAATATGAGCCAGATCCGTCACATGTCATCATGTGCATAGATGTTCCAATCCAAGGAGACATGACTTATGAGGAAGTTCTAATTCAGAAATTAGATCTAAAGTAAAAATTTTGCATCATTGTGAAAATTCCTCTAGCAAAAGTGATATGGCAACATCATGATGTTGAGAAAGTCATTTGGGGGCTTGAAACTGAAATAAGAGAAAAGTAACCTTATTTGTTTTAGTGTCATCTCCCGTCGTATGTAAATTTCGAGGATGAAATTTCTTGAAGGAGGACCCAAGAAAATCAAACACATGTGCAAGCCATTCTCTCACCAAAATTCACAGAAACAACCTCATAGCAACTTATAGAGCTTGAAATAAAGGGGATTTTGGTGATCACAATAATGTATTTTGCTTGGATTTGAGATAAGGTTTTCAAAATTTAAAACTTAGATTTTGATAATGTTTTGGGTATGGAAATCTATGGAAATTAGTTTATATTGTGTAGAGATGATTATATATTGTTTATACATTGTTTTTGTGCTTAAAAATCTGTTAGAAAATTAAGATTTTGAAGAAAAGCTCAAAATTTGGATTTTGGGTTTTTTGTGGAGAATTTCAGGTGAAAAAAGGTCATTTTTCACAAAAACTACATGTCATTTTCACATAAACAAGGTGGCAATTTTTTTACAGAAACGACATGTCATTTTTCTAGAAACTATGTGTTGTTTTTCACAGAAACTACATGTCATTTTCTCAAAAACTACATGTCATTTTCATAAAAACTATGTATCATTTTTCACAAAAACTAAATGTTTTCCCAAAAACTACAAGTCATTTTGTTAAGGGAAAAATGTATATGACTAGAGACTTGCTCTCCTCAAGACTCAAACCTACAACCTCCTAATACCTTAGGATGCTTTCTACCATTTCACTGATCCTTTTCCTTTGTCAATTCTATTACTATTTGATATATTATTAGTTGGATCGACTTAACTCTAATATAAAATTTTTATTTAAATATTTTATTCTAAAATATTTTAATCTCATGTTATTTTGTTTTAAATTATTTTTAGAACATTTTAGATTGGAATATAGGTCAATTTTTGTTGTTGCTAAAATTAAATTATGCGTTTAAACTTATATCCATATTTTGAGCATATTAATGGCAAGGCACACTAATAAAATAAATTGACCTAATTATGAAGTTAATATTCAAGTTAAATTTATGATCTTTATACGTCTTGATGTTTAGGAAGTGATTGAAGCATATGTGGTCAGCTAGTGTTGTAAGCTAGAAGTCATCAGTAGATTATTCACGAAAGAGGTAGGGATTTTATTACTTAACTTTTGTAAGATTTTATTTAAAATTGGTTATTGTTTTGTAAGATAAATTATATGTTATTTTAATAATATTATTATATGAATATTATTTATGACATAATATAGTGGACTCGTCTTGTAATATACAGCAAGATCTAGATGTTTTGACATGTTTTAGCATAATTTGAGAAGCATGGTTAGATAATATGCACTCTATACATATTGGTAAGGATATGAGAGGATGTTAATATGTGAAGAGGGTAGCGGTAACATCGTTGGGCATGTGTACCCTAAAAAGTAAATAGGGGGAGGCGTTAGTGCTCCCTTGGGTCGAAAGTCCCAAAACCAACTATACAGGAAATGTCTTGCTAAGGATCCTAAGCTCGGTATTCCTTCACCTGACAACTCTTGATCCGTTAGCCTTGAGTTGTCAAGCGTGCCCTATGGTGTTATGCTGAATAGAGAGACTTGATTCTCAATTTCATTATGGATACCCAAAAAAACATCATTTAGTAGTGAATTATAATATATGTTATAGAAACATGGTAATGTTTATTATAGGTTATCCACCAGATATGAACATAATGAGATTGTTATAAAATAAATAATATTGTTAGATAATGAACTAACTATGTAAGACTTAATAACAAAAAATAATAAAACCTAAAAATAAGTAATGGTTTTCCTACTGGGCATGTTGATACTCATTCCCTATTATTTTATCTCTTAGGTAGAGTTCAGTGTAATCCATCATACAAGGAGTAGACGACACGCTTCCTATGACATGTTGGAGTTTCTCTAGCTTTATACACACACACACACATTTTGTTTGATCATGTAAAATTCTTAAATAGTAGAACTGGTTTTGTTTGATTATCTATAGACTGAGAACTGTATAATAATGATGATGATTATACTTTTGATATTTGTACTATACTAAACTGTGGATTAATATTTTAAATATGTTCTTTAGCCATTTTATTTTAAAGATCCATGGGCACTGTTCTAATGATTTAAAATGATGTTGTAAAATTTATTTATATTTACTAAATACTACTAACCCCCAGTTAAGGGTGTTACAAGAAATAGGAATGGATACCACTTACGCAATTATAGAATTCCGCATTTATTATTTTAGTAAAATATGTACGCATAAATAACTAAATGATATCACACAAGTATGTTTTAGAAACTGAGCTTAGTTTTGATAGTTTTAAGATTTAAAATGTTACAACAAATCATGCAATCAATATATGTAAATGTTCAAGTAAGAAAGTTTTAATGAAAATTAATTTAGAAATGTCTTTAAAAGTTTATTTTAATTTAAGAAAGGGTTTAAAGGAAAAAGGTTTTAGATAATTAACTTTACATTTAATAAAGAAATGGTTTAAGTTAGAATGTTTTAATTTAGAAACGTTTCTTAATTTATATTTAGAAATGTTTCAAAAAGAAATAGTTTTAAGTAATTATCTTGATGTCTAAAAGAAATGGTTTATAAAATTACTATTACATTTAAGAAATTAATATTATGTTGATTTAAAGAAATAAGTCTTAAGAAATAATTATTTTTTCTTGAGAAGATTTATCTTAAGAAATCGTAATTATTATTTTGTTTAAAAAAATTATTCTGTAATTTAAGTACTTTAAGTTAAGGTATGTTTAAGTTCACAATTATGTAATTAAGTAATGACCACGTAAGTAGGATCGTTACAACGATTGAGGTAATAAAGTTGGATACTTTATTCATGTTAAGACTATTATATTGTCTACATCCCTAATAGAAGATGTGGTCATCGAAGTGGGACTTTACCAGTATAGACATTGGTATATTGTTATTGATGACGATATATTGAATCAGGACTAAAGATAAACTGATTTAGTTAATAATTCAGTTTGAATTATTCAATTCATTTTAGACAATCATGTGTATTATATCTTAATCTTGAAATGGATTAATGGGTTCATATTCTTGACTTGTGTCTTTTAATGTACTAAAAGGTGACATCCTAAATTAAATAAAGGTACATATACCGGTACATTGGGGACAAACTCTTTATTGATGTAAACTTATTATTCATAGATATGAAATCCATAACTCTTTGGTAAAGTTAATGATATCCTTTTATAGGCATTATCCTAAAATTAAAAAAATAGAGCGCCATCCATTTAGATGTATTTGTGTAACCAAATAATAGACTCTTTGTATTGGTTATATATAGTAAGTATTGCCAATGGTAAGATAATGAAACATAATATATAAATATAATTAGGAAGGCAACATAAAATTTATCCTTAAGCCGATTATAAATATCCTATGAGAATATTGCACATGATGATATGTCATGGATGAATAACTTGTTGGAGTTTTTTAATTTATATATAGTTCAAGAGTGTAGCTTTAACCTTTTAATGGAATAATTTTAGAGTTAATAATTGTAAAATGAGTGTGTTTGGGGCATGCCATTTTGTAATTATAGGAGTTAAGCTATCTATGTCTATCAGATCCCCGTTGCTAGCTCTTAGGTTTTCCTATAACAATACAACATGTTTTTCCTACAAATTGGTAAGTTATGTTAATTCTATGGTAGGTTCAAATTTGGTTGATTGGATTTTTATAATTTAGTTTCTTGATTGAATTAATTCAAGACAAACAGCTTGAATTATTTGTACATAATTTTTTTGATATGGAATTATCGGTGTATAACTATCTTAATCAGAAAACTTCTACACTAGGTTATTTGGATTAAAACTACGACTGCATAAAAGATTCTTCTAGTAAAATAAAATGGGCAATTATCCAATTGGGTCAAAACTGGTGAATTGATGGATCGGGTGGCTCGTATGATACATAAAAGAAATGACACTAGGTTAGCCCTAAATGGCTAGTCCATTAGCATACAACGGATCCGATCGACTGGCCTTACCACAACAATCCATGTGATATGCATTTTTTCCATGGGCTTTGATCTAGAGTCAAATTTTAAAGCCCAATATGATCGGAGTGAGTGCTCTACTAGCCACTATAAATAGGAAACATGTTCCTGTTATCATTTAGATCGCTTGAGAAATTTAGAAAGAGTATTCTAGTTAAAGAAACTTTGAAGCTTCTATAAGGTTATTCTTCAACATCAATAATGATTCTTGGTTTTCTCTTATGGTTAGAAAGAGACATTACCAAAAGGAAGACTAAACGACATGCACCCATTTGCATTCTAATCATGGAAAAGAGAATAACAAAGAAGACCAGTTAGTTGAGGCTCTTCCGATCGTAATTCTTTATTAGACTAGGTGCCTTAAGAATTAAATGATGTAATAGCTTTTGAGACATTTAGTCAATAAAGAGTTTGTTATTTTTCATATATCAAATATGTCCTCTTTATGTTCATTTATGTTGAATGTGTGATAAGTGAACAAAAGTATGAAACTATCAATCTAAACCTTTAAAATCATGCATATGATGGACAAATTATGCAGAAGACGCGAATCTTAAAGCGATGATCTAAATATAAAAGGTCCACAATAATGGAAATAAATTTAGGCACTTTATTCATGTTAAGATTGCTATGTTGTCTACATCCCTAATAGAAGATGACTTATCTTAGTTATTGGAGTAGGACTCCACGAGTAGAGACATAGGTATATTGTCATCGATGACAATATATTAGACTGGGACTCGAGATGAATTGATTTAGTTAATAATTTCTTTTGAATAAATCGATTCACTTTAAACAATCATATGTGTTTCATCTTAATCTTAAAATGAATTAATGATCCCGTATTCTCGACTTATGGCTTTTGATGTACTAAAAGGTCTCATCCTGAATCTTATGAAGGTACGTATGTCGGCACTTTGAAGGCATAACTCTTGAATGACGTAGACTCGTTATTCATGGATATAGAACCCATAGCTCTTTTGTAGAGAATGTTATTCTCTTATGGGCATTATCCTGTAATTAGAATCTGGAGCTCTCAATCATTTAGAAGCATATTTGTAACTAAATGGTATACTATTTGTATTGGTTATGATTAAGTTTTCTGATGATGAGATAATGGAACATAAGCTAAATATAATCGGGAAAGGTAAAATAGAATTTATCCTTAAGCCGATTATGAATATCCTATAAGGATGTTATATTATGATATGTCATAGACGATTGACTTATTGGAATTTTGTATTTTATATATAATTTAAGAATGCAACTCCAAGCTTTTAGTGGTATAATTTTAGAGTTTATAATTATAAAATGTATGTGTTGAGGACATATTATTATATAATTATAAAATCTTTGATCTATATATACCTATCAGGTCTCCTTTATTAGCTTATATATTTTTCTGTAATAATGTGACGTGTTTTTCTTGCAAATTGGTAAATTATTTTAATTCTTATATTAGATAAAATTCAATTGATTGGATTTAATAATTCTTGTTAGTTTATTGGTTGAATTATTTAAATATATTTTATTTGTATGGGATTATCTGCATGATGATTTTAATTAGATAACATTTGTATTAGATTATTTGATTTAAAACTGAAGCACTATGAAGGATAGTTAAGGTAAAATAAAGTAGGAATTATCCAATCAGTTCAATTAGGTCAATGGATAACACTTAGAGGCTGAAAACGCATGGCAGGAGTGTGCCACATTAAGCCAGCTAATTGGCCTTAGTGTAGGACAGTTGACCACCCCTGCCAGGCCAACGATCTACAGCTTATACATTTTTGTGACGAGATTTGATCCAAACTCGAATTTTAAACCTTAATCTGATAAGGATTAGTCCCCATCCGTCCTCTATATAAAGGAAACATTTTTTTTATTGTTTTTTAGATCACTTGAGAAATTTAGAGAAGAGTATTTTGTTGGGAAGGCTTTAAAACTCTCATGGGGCTATTGTTTAACATCTTGAAACTTAGCTCTTAGTTTCTCTTGTGGTTGGAAGGAGACATTGCTTGGGGAAAGACTTAACGATGTGCGACCACTTGCATTTTGATTGTAGATAAGAAATAACAAGGAAGGCCAATTGGTTGAGGCTCTTTCAGTTAAATTCTCATATAGTAGTTTCGAATAATATTGTTTTGTTAGAAGTGCAGTTTTTAGTCTCTAAGAGATATGAAGATCTTAGATTAATTTATATACATAGCATGTCTAACTTGTTTTTGAAAAAGGTTTTAATTAAAAAAATTTTTAAATCTGTTGTGTATTCATTTTCCAACACTCTTGTAGCAGTTTTGCGGGATTTGTTTTGCCAGAAGTTAGTTTCCTATCTGCTAGTGGTACGAAGATCTATGATTAATTTATGATACTTAGTATATCTAACTTGTTTTATGGAAAAAGTTTATTAAAAAAATTTAAAATTCTACTATGTACTTGTTTTCTAACATAAAACCCTTAGTTTACAATGTTTTTAAGTTTTGTTATTACCTTATTTTAAGAGCATTCTAGACATGTTTAGGTCAAAAATGAGAGTTGAAAGGGAAAATGGCATGCAGTTGTGTTAAACCTTGCATGAAGATATACATATGATGAGGTAAAAAAGTATAGTTTTTAAGTACAGTTTAAAAAAGTAAATAACCAAATCTATTATGCCACAATAATAAGAATATGACAAGTCTATGGTGGGGGTGTTTTTATTCTCCGCCGGTGAGGAATGATCCAATGCTAGTGTACGGTTCTTAGATTTAGATCAATGTTAAAAAAAACAATAGAACACAAAATGAAAACAAATCCTCCTACATATAATTCAATATCTAATTACCTCCTTTATTATGAAAAAATAACAATACAAAAAAACCATATCAAACATCAATTCCCTTTTCCTTTGTCTACACTACTGGACCTAAGTAATCATGAAAGTCGGTAACAGGCATAGAGAAGGACGAGATATCGATGACAATGATGAGATGTCACAAGGCTCTTGTCGCTTACTGCGTCCCAAGCCCTAGGACCTGACAAAGCCCATCCATAAGCTTATGAAGTCTGTCATCAGGCCTCAAACCTCCGTGAAGTGTTGCTCATCGCAACCTTCACCACTTCTACACCAGCCCATCTAAGCCCATAGCTCATTTTGTTGTCGTTATCCCTCTTATGGGACCTACTTGAACCTATACAAGGAAGCATTCTTAGCCCAAGAATAACTACTTAAGAGGGATAAATTAGGTTTTAAAATGTTTTCAAATTATTGAAAAGCGAGAATTAATCACAAAATTAAAAGAATGAGAGTAACTATAAGAACTGTTAACCAAATGCACAAAAGGTACCAAAATCAAGCAATAAATGAACAAAACAGAAACAGGCAATGAACCAAGCTAGAAATAATTACCAAAAGAATATATTAATAAAAAATAACTTGTAAAAATATGTTAAAAAAGTACGTAAAAGAGTAGGCAAACACAATTTATAGTGATTCGACAATATAGCTACATCTATTGTCATGAATCGATACTCAACACGGCCTTTCTACTGTCATTATCATCTTTCGATCTGTTCACACCACACATAAGGAGGTGACTTCTTCTAATTGAAGTGCACCAAATCTTTACAAACCGCTAATTTTATATAGACATTGGCAAACTAAAAACCCAATTTTACGAAAGTTTGAAAACCTATCACTCAAAAAGGAATTATTTTAATTTTTAAAACAGTAGCTCATTCAAACAAGAATCTCTCTATATAGAGTAAATACAATGTATGTAAGCAATTGGAGTGGGTGGAATAGCTTTGAAAATGCAAGAATGATGTAAGTACTTGTGTGTGAGAAGAAGAGAATGCTCAAAGAACATTGTGGGAAAAATTAAAAGAATGCTTAGAATCTCAGTCTTTTACTTGGGATGGTTTAACATATGTTTTTGTGAACCAACACATCAAAAAGAGACATTTTTAAGCTACAAGAGCCATTAATGGCTCAAATCCCAACAGCCAAAAACTAGCCGTTACAATCTATCTCATAGGCCTAAAACAAGTCTAATAGACTAGCTTTTGAAGTTAGGATAAAACATGCCCAATGGTCTACAAACCGACAAGCGGATATAAGGCATCCGACAAATCAGTTATGCTAGCCCGACAAGCCAACAGAAAGCATGTGAAAACATCCTCTTTGTCCTATTTAACTAGCATGCTGGTCCTGTTGGACTTGGTGTCTAATTTTATCTAAAAGGCTCTTTTTCAAAACCATTAGATAAAATGAATAAAGACAGTTTGATTATTATAAAAACAAGTTAAAAAAAAAAATTTCTAAACACACAAAATTATTTTCAAAAGGTTCATCAATTAATTTTGAAACTAAGATTGATTTAAATTGATTATAGAACATGTTTCAAAAATAATGTTTATGCAATTTTTAAAACCTAAAATGCAAAAGTGAATGTGTACTAGAGCTTAAAGAGTGCTTCGCACAACAATTATAAGACTAAAGAAAATAATAAGACCTATAATTACAAGTCTTGCCTATCTCCAATTCTTCTTTCTTCCTCTTTTCCATCTTCAAATTGCCCCCAGCCTTGATCTCTCTTGAGAGGTAGAATTTGCTTCTAATTTAAGCTTAACATAACTAAAGAAATTAATTAGCCATTTATCAATATAAAATTGTTTTGTTAACATTAAAACTAATTTCATTAAATCAATGGATCCTTAGGGCCAACGACGATGCCCATCTACGATGCATGACTGAGGTCTGATGACGATGATGTTTGGAAGTAGTGGAGTTACTGAATGCAGCCATGGGGAAGCTCCTCAAGTTTTGGGATCTTAGATTTAAGATTTCGGCATGCTTTAAAATGAAGGACAAAGATTAAAAGTTGTATTAAATTAATAGTTGAGATTGATTTGAGTATAAAAAGTGAGTGTAATAAGTTGTACCTGCTTTTATTTTAACCTCCATAGACAACACAATTTAAGCCATTGATTAATCTGAGGGTCTAAAATTTATATTGCACCAGTAGAGAGTTGTCATATCTCCTTCTAGGACCGTTACAGTTAAACTTATTTTTCTTATCTTTCCATCTTGTTAAAGTGCAGTAATAATACTTTGAAATGATATTCGTAATTTGTCAGAAATGATTTTTTTTTCTTAACTTCTATAATTTAGGAAATTATTATTATTTTTATTTTTTTTTTTATTTTAAATAATAATAATTTTAATAGTTGATATGAGTCTAAAATCCATATTGCAAAATAAATAAGAGTTCCAAAACAATCCTCCAACCAAAATCACCATCAAACAAAGTCTTGAAATTTATTTAAAATAAATATATTTTCCATTCTAAGATCATTCTTCTAGTTTTCCTATCGTATATCATCTCGCATCCGCCCCAAGCTTCTCCATTCTTACATTATTCCTTTTCCCTATCTGCAACAATAAGCAAAGCTTAGTAAGCATTAGTATCTCACAAAAATAATTTATTTATTTATTATTAATATATATATATATATATATTTTTGGTCATATAACAAACATCATCATAAATATAAACATCCTTGAAAACATTTTAACATTTAAAAAAAATCATTTAGTGGGCCCAACGTTGTACCATCATAACGCGCTGGTCACAGAAAGAATGAGGTAGCTAGTCCCAAACTAACCATGACAAAAAGTCCACTCGCCGGACAAAAGACTGCTCACTGGTCACCATCAACATCAAGGGCATACAATGCCAATTTAAAACATAAAATATATTTATAATTATATATATACATTTATATACACATATTTTTCATCAAAACATCGTCATAAGAGAAATATTAAAACATTATAACATCATCATCAACATCAAAATCATATATTTCTCATCATTATTTTTTTTTATTCATGTTGCAGGTGAGAGTGTACTTACATAAATGCCCTACTTAACCTTTTTAAACTTTTCCGATGGTGACGTGCAATTGAGGTCTCGGGTGCTCACCTTTAGAACCATTCATGCCATAATATAATAAAATTATTAAAAAGGTTATAATAATCTAACAAATACT
>CAMOHE010032581.1:0-12725 GCA_946598075.1 Artocarpus hirsutus | reverse complement strand
CCGAATAACCCAAATAGCTCTAAAAAGGTCACAGATAGGAAAAGAAAGCGATTAGAAAGATTCACACCCTTCGTAAGTAACGATAGGGTAGAACTAGAAAGAAATAAGAAAACTAGTATTTGCAGAGTTGTGTATAGTTATACAACTCGAATAATTTAGTAATGAACGTTTTGAAATAAAACGTTTTGGAATTGGCTAATGGTTTTGTAATTGGCCAACAGGATCCTAGGAGTCTAGGAGAAAGGCGACTAAAGTTGATTTTGCAGTGCTCTAAAGCAAGTAAGTACCCTTCCCACCTACAGTATGAAATTATAGGTGTAGAATACGTGTATGTGAATATTAGGGTATCTAGTGCAATGTGAACTTGTATGTTGCTATGAAATGAATGCCTAGAGGTATAGAATCAATACCTATGTGTATATGATTAGAATACTTAAGTATATAACATGTTATGTACCTTATATTGTGTACCTGTGTGTACAATAATGAATACATGTATGGGTATGAAGTAGACACTTATATGTACTCTGCTATGCATACGAACTTATATATCATGGATAACATGTGATTATCATTTCATGCCTGGTATGACAACCATATTAAATAAATTGGTAACTATATCACCAGAAGTTAAGAAAAGTGTTGTACTGACTCCTAAAATAAGGGAGGGTTTAAAGGACAAATTATGGTCACGGTGTTATGTAGACCTAATTGATGTTGCGCAATGGTACGAACACTTGGGCCCTAATGAAAGATAAGAAATGATGAAGAAAAGGAAAGTTCATAAGAAAGCATAATTGAATCATGCATTCATTTGATTGTCCATGTAGGATTTATGGGACTTACTAGGCGTTAGCTCATTAAGTATTTCATGCTGCAGGTATTCCGACAAGAAAGTCAGAATAAATCCTAATGATGAGCTGGCGGACGGATGATGTGTGCAGATTGGGTATGGAGTCCGCTACTGATTGTTTTCGCTATGTGTATTGCAAGTTATTTTCAAAAGAAATGTTTTAGAAGAGAAATGTTGTAAAAGTAAGAATGTTTGTGTAAATGTAAGAGTGTGAGAGTATTTTAGAAGTTACCAAAATTATCGCAAAGTAAATTATTTATTTCAGTTTTTAAAAATATATATTTTCCTCAATTTTTGCCCCTAAGTAAGTAAGAAAAAGTTTAATCACAGCCCAAAAAGGCGGGTTGTGACAGCTGGTATCAGAACGAAAATCTTGCCATCCTACTGCACACTGTCGTCTGCTCCATTGCCATAGCTCAATAAGATAGTTTTATTTTAAGTATGAGAATGTTCAGTATTGTCAAGTATGGTATTGATACATTAATTGTGGTAATAAACACAGTCTATGGCAGAGCCGCACCATAACCGTGACATAGAGGCTGATCGAAAAGCAAGTATAGCTTTTCAGGACTCGATGCCACCACGTTACTATGGGAGTCGGTAGCCTATGGTGCTAACTGAATGGCTTCATGCTGTAGAGGTGATTTTCAATGCTTGCCATAGACCACTGCATCTCTAAGTCCTGTTAGCTTCCGGATTGCTGTTTAGGGAAGCACTAGTATGGTAGCTAAGGATTGCACCTGACGAGCGACCAAGAGATTGGTAGGGTTTTAGAGGACAGATTTTGGCAGAGTTTGCACCCGCACCCCCAGCAGATGCCATACACATCCAAATGATTCCGATGCTGTGGGCAGCTTGGCGACATAGGTTGTACTTACTCGTGGAACCAATATGGGGAAGATATGTGGGTGAGCCAGTAGATCACTACATTCTGAGATTTCGTCGAACTATGATGCCATTGGTACCCCAAGAGATACCCTTACGATGTATTTGCGATCTTGTTTGGAGAGATCTACCCAATGCAGTTCAACAGCAGATACAGTATCCGAGGAACTTTGTCAGCGCCAACGACTTCCTCATGGCAGTGTTACATGCAGCGCCGAATGTGGTCGCACCTCTGGAAGGGCCCCTAGCAAATATGGAAGACGATGACGATGATGATGATGATGATGGTGAAAACATGGATTAAGAGCCTGAGTTTATTCCCAAAGTCATAGTTGCAAGTGATGATGAATCTATTGATTCGGATGAAGAAGAAGACGAGGACCCCAAGGAGGATCCTAACCAAAGTGATATGTCAGGGGTCAAGTCCGACTAAATAGAATTTATGATGACTTTTGTGTAGTCTAATGCATATAGATAAGGGATTAGTATGGTTTTGAGCCTTGTGGCTTTTGTATATGCATGTATGTCCAACAAGTGGTATCCTTCACGGCAATAGGGTATATGTAGCCAGAAATGATAACTACTCCCGGAAATGATGTGAATAGTTTATATATGGAAAGAAAGAAAGTATGTATGTTAGCTATGCATGTACTATTATGAAGAATGTAAAAACGAAATGAAAAAGGTTCATGAAATGAATGAAAGCAAGATATTGAGTTCATGTGCTTATGTATGAAGCAATGAATTGGGTTCATATGATGGTTTATGTTGCATGTATTTATGTTATTTAAATATATGCACTCATGGACTAGATGCTATTAAGTTAATAGCATGTGCTAACATAGTAACGAAATTATATGATACGTATATAACGAATAATATCGATGGTGGATATGCCCAGAGGACCGATAAATTCGGATTTAATGGCCATGATTATGGAACTACAACAGAAGCTCCAAGCTTGGGAGCAAGAAATGCAAGGTTTACGGGAACAGTTAGCTAACCAGAACCCTGTACCACCAGTACGTACAGATACGCCACCCCCAGTACCACTGCTACAGCAAGCGGATCGAGCAGTCCCTGCTGCTCCAGTAGCACCTACTATCGAATTTATGAAAGATTTCAAAGGATGAAGGCTCCAGAATTTGATGGATCAACAGACCCATTAGAGGCCGACGACTAGCTTACTAGTATCGAAAGGATACTAAAATTTATGGGGCTTAGTGACCATGAGAAAGTCCTATGCGCTTCGTTCTCCCTCACGAAAGACGCCAGGAGATAGTGGGAGTCTGTAGAACGTAGAAGAAATGTTGACGACATGTTATGGTTAGATTTCATGAAAGAATTCGACAAGGCCTACTTTAACGTGGAAACCATGGCGGCCAAACAAGAAGAATTCAATAATTTCAAGCAAGGTAACCTATCCGTAGCTGATGCTGTAATGAGGTTTAATCAGATAGCACGACTTTGTCTCGAGTTAGTACCTATTGATCTGGAACAAATTAGGCGATTGATGAGAATGTTCAAAACTGACATTGCCCTTATAGTTGATAGTGGAGGGCAAGCTCCCAAAGATGTGGAAGATTGCATTGAACAGGCGACTAGAGCTGAGTTCAAAATTGCCTGCGAAAAAGAGGAAAGAGCAAGAATTTTCAAAGCTTAGAAGGAAGAGAAAGCTCTAGCTAAGCGAAGTCAAGTTGTCCAGGTGAAAGGACAAGGAAGTGTCTCAGGTCAAGGGCCATCCCAGAACCTTCCAGGGGGACGTAGCCGTAATGTTAACCCTAAAAGGAAATGGAACGTGAGCAGTCCAAAGAATCCAAAAGGTCAACCCCAGAAGAGGATTAACGATGGAGGAAATAACAAACCCCTTTGCAGTCAATGTGGGAGAAGACATGCAGGGAAGTGTAAGGCTGGCACCAACAAGTGCTATATCTGTGGAAAGGAAAGGCATTACGCCATAAATTGTTTTTCTAATCCTCAAAGTTAGAACAGTCAGGCACAACAAAGGCCTCAAGGAAATTAGTTGCATGCGGTCCAAGTTCAGGCCCAGATTGAAGGCCCCAATGTCAGTCAAGAGCGATTAGAAGCTCCAGAACCAAGTGGGCGAATTTATGCCTACATGAAGAAGGAAGAGGATGCAGGAACCTCATCGGTGATGACAGGTCAGTTTTCTGTTGCCAACACTGATGCATATGTTTTGTTTGATTCTGGAGCAACACATTCGTTTGCATCATTTAAGTTTGCAAAACGAATAGGAATTGAAAGAGATAGGATAAAGCAAACTTTTAGAGTTGCACTACCCTCTGGGGAGGTATTAAGTGCTGATTATTGGTTACGTCATGTATCGATAATCATATGTAGAAGGGAATTGTATATTGATTTGATAATAATCGATATATAAGATTACGATGTCATCCTAGGAATGGATTTCCTAGGGAAATACACGGCCAAGATTAACTGTCGACACCATAAGGTTACGTTTTGACCTTTTGGAAGTGAAAAGTTCATGTATTCCGAGAAGACTCCTAAAGCTCATAAGGCGATGATTTCAGTGTTGAAAGCAAGGAAAATGCTAGAAAGCGGATACACCGGTTATCTGGTGAATTTGATAACGAAGGATCAAAAGGCTCAGTTAGGACCAGAGAAGGTCCCCATTGTAAAGGAATTCATTTATGTGTTTCTCGACGAGTTGCCAGGCTTGCCATCGGAATGGGAAATTTCATTTGAGATTGAACTGATGCCCGGCACCGCCCCGATTTCGAAGGCGCCATATCGGATGGCTCCGGGGGAACTCAAAGAACTTCAGGCACAATTAAAAGAATTATTGGACAAGGGGTTCATTCGACCAAGTCATTCCCCATGGGGGGCGCCTGTTCTATTTGTCAAAAAGAAGGATGGAACGTTACGTATGTGTATTGATTACCGGGAACTGAACAAGGTCACGATCAAGAACAAGTATCCACTCCCAAGGATCGATGATTTGTTTGATCAACTGAAAGGAGCGTCATTATTTTCAAAGATTGATCTACGCTCAGGATATCATCAACTTCGAGTCAAAGAAGAAGATATATCGAAGATGGCATTCCGAACACGTTATGGGCATTACGAGTTCTACGTCATGCCATTTGGACTGACCAATGCTCCGGCAGCTTTTATGGATCTCATAAACTAGATTTTCAAGAAATATCTCGATAAGTTAGTTTCGTTTTCATCGATGATATTCTCATATATTCAAGAACGCCGGAGGAACATGAAGAGCACCTGAGGATTGCTTTGCAATTGTTGAGAGAGCATCAACTATACGCCAAGTTTTCAAAATGTGAGTTTTGGTTGGAAAAGGTTCATTTTCTTGGACACATGGTGACACGAGATGGAATATCAGTCGATCCTTCCAAAGTGGAAGCGGTGAATAAGTGGCCTACACCGAAAAACGTAATCAAAATCAAAAGTTTCCTCAGTTTAGCAGGCTACTATTGATGTTTTGTAGAAGGATTTTTTTGTCTTGCAGCACCACTCACTGCACTTACACGGAAAGCAGCGAACTATGAATGGACTAAGAAGTGTGAAGAAAGTTTCAAGGAGCTAAAAAGGCAACTTACAAGTGCACTAGTGTGACAATACCTGATCCAGACTTAGGAAACTTTGTGATCTACAGCGATGCATCAAAAACGGGACTAGGAGCCGTATTGATGCAAAATGGAAAAGTGATTGCATATGCATCCCGACAATTAAAGGATCATGAAAGGAATTATCCGACGCAATGACTTAGAGTTAGCAGTGGTTGTATTTGCATTGAAGATATGACGTCACTACCTGTATGGAGCTAAGTACGAAATTTATACGGACCATGAGAGTTTAAAGTATATCTTTATGTAGAAGGAACTCAACATGAGGCAACGAAGGTGGTTAGAATTAGTCAAAGACTACGACTATGAAATCTTGTATCACCCGGGAAAGACTAACCGAGTAATCGATGCCCTTAGTCATGGAACAATGTCTTCACTTGCAATGATGCAGTTAATGCCAAGACCTCTTCAAAAGGACTTAATGGAAGCAGAAATAGAGCTAGTCACTGGAGGATTAGCCATTTTATCTTTTCGACCGGCTATCCTGAAGGACTTAAAGGAGCAACAAAAAGCAGATCCGTTGCTACTCAAGGCTAGGAATGAGGTTATTGAGGACCAAGAAACAGAGTTTAGCATCTTGAAAGATGGTATCCTCTGTTATAAGGGCAGAGTTTGCATTCTCAATGATGAAGGGTTAAAGAAGCAGGTACTGGAAGAAGCTCATGAAGTACCATACGTGGCTCATCCATGAGCTACTAAGATGTACCACGCTCTAAAGGAGCACTTTTGGTGGCATGGAATGAAAAACGATGTCGCACAGTTTGTCGCCAAATGTCTTACGTGTCAAAAGGTGAAAGCCGAACATCAACGACCAACCGGTGAATTACAAAAGATTGAAATTCCAAAATGAAAATGGGACCAGATAACTATGGATTTGGTGACCGGACTACCCAGAACTACGGGTGGACACGATGCTATGTGGGTAATTATTGATCGATTGACAAAATCAGCTCATTTCTTACCCATCAAACTCAGCAGTTCTGTGGAAAGACTCGCTGAAATATATGTAGCCCAAATTGTTAGATACCATGGAGTCCTGAAATCTATCATTTCTGATCGAGATGGTCAGTTTACTTCTAAATTCTGGAGGAGCGTTCACTAAGCAATGGGAACGAAGCTGACTTTTAGCACAGCTTTTCACCCTCAAACAGATGGTCAATCTGAAAGGACCATTCAAACTCTAAAAGATATGTTAAGAGCCTGTGTGCTAGACTTCAGAGGAGGATGGGACAAAAAGATTTCGTTGATCGAATTTGCTTACAATAACAGTTATCAAGCTTCCATAGGAATGGCACCTTATGAAGCTCTTTACAGAAGAAAGTGTAGATCGCCATTGCATTGGTATGAAACAGGAGAAAAGACGTTATCAACTACAGATTTCGTGCAAAGGATGACGGGGGATGTGAAATTAATCCGTCAACAAATGGAAACTGCCTTTCGTCGTTAGAAAAGTTACGCAGATCAACGATGAAGACCCCTAGAATTCCAAGTTGGGGATTTGGTCTTCTTAAAGGTAACACCAATGAAAGGAGTGATTAGATTTGGAAAGAAAGGAAAGCTTGGCCCAAGATACATTGGACCATTTGAAATCTTAGAACGGTTAGGCAATGTAGCTTATAAGTTAGCCTTACCCTCTGATCTAGCATCGGTACACAACGTATTCCATGTGTCCATGTAAAGAAGTATGTGCCAGATCCTTCATATGTTTTGCAGTTGGAGGAAATTGACGTGTAGGAAAACCTGTCATATGAAGAGAAATCGGTTCAAATACTGGCATGAGAAGAAAAAGAGTTAAGGAACAAGAAGATACTTCTCGTCAAAGTCTTATGGCGCAACCAATAAGTAGAAGAGGCAACATGGGAACGAGATGATGAAATGAGGAAAAGCTACCCCGAATTGTTTTGATTTTCGAGGACGAAAATTCTTAAGGGGGGTAGATTGTAATGACCGAGAAAATCTCATTAATAAAACGTAATATTTAATTAGGTTTAATTAATAAATTTACTTTTAAAAAAATGTGATTTTTGTAAAAAGTTGTAATTTTTGTAAAAATTACGATAAAGTATGAATAAATGGCTTTGATTTCATGTTTTATGGCAAATGTGATGCAATGTTGGGTATGGTAGAATACAGATTTTATGAGTTGAATTACTCAAAAATTTGTAAATAATACCCATAAAATGAATTTTATATCACAATTAATTGTAAAATTGTGGTATAAACGAATGGATGATTAGAATATAAATAGGACACAAAGGTTGTCCAAACCCTAACTTGAGGTAGAATGGAAGCCAAAGCAGTATAAGAATACTACTAAGTGAAAACAAATATATAGAAAATGTCACGTTTGGCCTCCAAAAGTGAACGAAAAGTAAGTTAAATATTTTTATACAGTCTAAGGAAAGAAAATACACTGATTTGACCACGACAGTATAAGAAAAATACTATGTGACAAAAAATTACACTGTGTGAATTTTGGGCCCAACAAAGTGGACACCCAATCGAATTTGATTGGGCCACCAAGGCTAGAAATGTGGCCCAATAACATGAGGACACCTAAGGGGTAATCAAGTAGGTGACCATGAGTCACCAAGTGGATAAGGATACATTTAAGGCTTAGTTATCACAAATTTTTTTCTCTTTTTTCTCCTCCTAAGTTTGGCAGCCATTGTTGAGACCTTCAAAAAAATTTCTCAACCCCAAACTTTGCAAAAATAACCCCAAAACAATTTTTAGAAGTAAGCACAATGATTTTCATAAGATTTAAGGTGAAATTCTAAACTTTTTAATGAGTTTTTAAAGGGTTTTTCATGGGTTGAAGAAAGAATATTAACCCATGCTATTTTTGCATGAAAAGGAGGCTTAGAAGGCAGTTTAAAAGGAATTTCAAGGTTAGAAATCAAAAGGAGGTTATTTTGGTAAGTTTTGAGATTTAAAGTTTTGAAATTTAATGAATTTTGTATGGATTTTTATTCTCTTAAACCTATATGAGTTTTTGAGCTTATGTTTGATGGAATTTCATGGGAAGGTGATGAATGGCATGTTTTAATTGTGAAATTTTGATTTATGGTGCAAAATGGTAGTTTTTGCATAAAATATTATTTTTACAATTTTAAGGTTAAATTTTGTAAAAATGAGGTTTGAGCATGAGAATGACCTGAGTTAGGCATGAAATGGTCTCTGCAGGGGTAGATTTGAAATTTTAAAGAGGATTTTGACAAAAACATCCTAAGGACTAAATTGAAAGAAAATTTCTTTTCTCGACGAATTTAAGAAATGGCCGAAAACACTCATGTACAGTGATATTTTGAGAAAAGTTAAAACATGAAAGTTGTAGATCTCAATGAAACTGTTTAACATCACAAATGGTTCATCAAAAAACTCAACCATTTGTGAGTTTTTAAATTTTCAAGAATTTATTAAAAGCAAAAAAGTGTTAAAATGGTAAAAACGTTATTTTTTAAAATGATTTGAGGTATGGTACTTCAAGTAAAAATGTTTCTTATGAAAAATAGGAAATGTTAGTGCAAAGTGAAAAATTTTAGCCCGAGGGGCAAAATTGTCAGAATTTTCGGTTTAGGGGCTAAACCGTAAAGTTTTATGAAAAAAAGGCACAAGTGTAAAATAAGTGATACGAGCTACTAGGATATTATTCTTAAGTTAATATGTAGCTGTTTTTGCTAAAATAACAGACGAGCTCGGATATGTCTATAGGGCCATGGAGGACAAAATCGACATTTTTGCCCGAATAACCCAAATAGCTCTAAAAAGGTCACAGATAGGAAAAGAAAGCGATTAGAAAGATTCACACCCTTCGTAAGTAACGATAGGGTAGAACTAGAAAGAAATAAGGAAACTAGTATTTGCAGAGTTGTGTATAGTTATACAACTCGAATAATTTAGTAACGAACGTTTTGAAATGAAACGTATTGGAATTGGCTAATAGTTTTGTAATTGGCCAACAAGATCCTAGGAGTCTAGGAGAAAGGCGACTAAAGTTGATTTTACAGTGCTCTAAAGTAAGTAAGTACCCTTCCCACCTACAGTATGAAATGGTAGGTGTAGAATGTGTGTATATATACGTTAGGGTATATACTACAATGTAGACTTGTATGTTGCTATGAAATGGATGTCTAGAGGTATAGAATCGATACCTATGCATATACGATTAGAGTACCTAAATGTATAACATGTTATGTACCTTATATTGTGTACCTGTATGTACGATAATGAATACATGTATGTATATGAAGTAGATACTTATGTGTACTCTGCTATGTATACGAACTTGTGTACCATAGATAACATGTGATTATCATTTCATGCCTAGTATGACAACCATACTAAATGGATTGGTAACTATGTCACCAAAAGTTAAGAAAAGTGTCGTACCGACTCCCGAAGTAAGGGGGAGTTTAAAGGATAAAATATGGTCACGGTGTTACGTAGACCTAAATGATATTGCGCAATGGTACGAACATTTGGGCCCTAATGAAAGATAAGAAATGATGAAGATAAGGAAAGTTCATAAGAAAGCATAATTGAATCATGCATTCATTTGATTGTCCATGTGGGATTTATGGGACTTATTGGGTGTTAGCTCATTAAGTATTTCATGCTGTAGGTATTCCAACAAGAAGGTCAGAGTAAATCCTAATGATGAGCTAGTGGACGGATAATGTGTACAGATCGGGTATGGAGTCTGCTACTGATTGTTTCCGCTGTGTGTATTGCAAGTTATTTTGAAAAGAAATGTTTTAAAAGAGAAATGTTTTAAAATTAAGAATGTTTATGTAATGTAAGAGTGTGAAAGTATTTTGAAAATTACCAAAATTATTGCAAAGTAAATTATTTATTTTAATTTAAAAAAAATTTCCTAAATTTTTGCCCCTATGTAAGTAAGAAAGAGTTTTATCACAGCCCGAAAAAGGCAGGTTGTGACAATATATCCAATACAGAACTATTAACCTAAAGTACAAACTCATCCAAACACATATAGATGAATAAACCTTCCCCATTCGGCTCGAATATCATCGAACTCTTCATTTGTATATCTATCTTTCTAATTAAACTACAAACAAGTGGATTTTATTTAAGGCTTTAATAAAAATAGATAGAAATGTATTCAAAAGAAAACTAAAGCAAAACATGAATGACTTATTCATTATGTTTAGTGTGTAGGATAGGAATGATTGGATTGGATTAAATCTTAATACTTTGTTTGGTAAAAAACTTTAAAGAATTGGATCAGATAAGAGCTTATTTAATCCATTCTTAAATCCCCTTGGAAGGGGATTAGGCAATCTCTTGTTAAAGCGTGGATTAAACATAACCTTTGTATATTGTAAAAATTTTCAATGACCTATTTGCAAAAAATTATAAAAATTTAGGGTCAATTTATAATTTTTTTAAAAAGAGGGTCAAACTATAATTTTTATGTGACAAAAATATTTTTAATAATGATTTTTTTGCTCTAATTTTTAAAAATTACAAATTGACCTAAAATTTGAAAAATTTTTACAAAAAAGACCCCTATTTTAATAACACAACACCAAACGACAGATTAGAATAGGTAAAATTTTATCCTATCTATTCCAATACAATCTAATCCAATCCTCTAAGACTATCATATCCCATGTTACCTTATCTACTGTACCAAACGGGTCCTAGAAGAAATTGTGGTCATCTTTTTCATTATTATCTCCGTCATGTGTCTCATTACGTAGAAGCCACATTCAATGTCATTAGGTTATTGAGGGTACTGCCAAGTAAACCCAAAAAGAAAGTGATATAATCTTAAGATGCATGATCGTGTACAACAAAATGCACTTATATATATACAGTTGCGTTACAGTAATTAAGAAAAGAAATGCATATATAAAGTCGAACAAAAAGAATTAGGCCATAGTTGCAAAAACTTAAATCACATGAAACACTTGGAAGAATCTGCATATCACCAACCTGCAGGCTTACGAGAGTCTCACTTTGATGCATCCTCAGGCACCATGTGCAGGCATGCCTCTAGTGGTATATCAAACATAGTAAAACCACCTAAGATGGAAGTACTATTTCATTTGTGGCAAATTGAAGTAGTAATGGAGGTGTACACTGTTGGGTTTGGTGCCCTAAAAGCTGTGACATTGTACATTTTGATGATAAATAAATAAAGTGACATTTATAATTATTTTGGTTATGTGTTATGAATACATTTATAAACATCAAGAAAATTCTTTGATTATTTATGTGACTATAAATTTAGCATATAAGTGTTATATGCTTAGGGATAAAATTTATAGATAATAATTTAAATAGTCCGTAATAATTAATTAAAGTTTGGGATCTTTAATTAAACATTAAAAGTATGGTCCAATCTCATTTAAAATGAAATAGTCATTATCCAGACTATAAACGTAGAAGACATTGGATTAGAGGTACTTTATATAATGAGATTATTTAAGACTGGACCAGATAAATTATGAATCTCTAATAATCATCCGTTACAAATAGAATATTCAAATTTATCACTATGATGATCATATATTTGACAGTCTTAATCCTGAGTATTTATTAGACTCCTATTTATGACATTATGTTTTTTGATTTGCATGGTAAGATTTGTGTAAGCACATATCATAACTTAACATATTGGAAATATAATATAATAAGTGGCTGGGAATAATAATATACAGATATGGAATCCATTCCTTCCCTACGGAAGTTAGAAAAATAGTTCTCTTGAGTGATAATTCAAGGTTTGAACAGTAGAGCGCTTGTTCATAATAAGATTATGAATTAACTATTTATTAGAGAATTATTGGAACTCGAGGATATAGATATAATAAGAGAGGTAAACGAAAATTGAACCTAGCTCTTATTATGAACTATTTATGGAGGACTGACTTATATGCAATGATTATATCAATGGACAACTCGCTAATTTTCTTTGAGTAATTTTACTATAATCTCAAGAGTTCAGTTTCAGGTTTTTAGTGGAGTAACACTGAAACTAATAAATTTGACACATTAATTAAAGAGTTTGATTAATTGTCATATTTATTGGAGCTTGGGTTATAGGTCCATAGATCCCCAATATCACCTCTGTAACACTATAATGGATTTTTGCATAGAATGAATTATATATATTTTAGTTTGGAATTATTGAATTCTGAATTAATTATTTCACACTTGAATTATTATTGTAATACAGAAAAATGTTTTCTGTGACACATGATGTAATGTGATAAATGTTGTCACATTTAACTGAATATTAGTTAATTAATTAATTGATTAATTCTTAAATAAATGTGATTTATTTTTGAATTAAGATATATATATATATATAGAGTTTTGAACCAAATCTT